>CANQLB010000045.1:0-29143 GCA_947623455.1 Mimachlamys varia
CGGACGGACGGACGGACGGACCAACATTTGGGGATAAGGAGTTAATGGCGTTAAGAGTTAATTAACTCATAATTAGAGACGACAATTAAAAAAATTCTTACATTTGGGGATTATGAGTTTAGCCGTCCATATGTTTAGGGGTTTATTCATATAGCTGTATTAATAGATATTGGACTGCTCAATAAATAAAACATTGAAATACTGTAGATATGGAAATCAACAAAACCAAGTTTTGCATCATCACAATGTCGAGCATACTATCCAAGTAACTGATTTTGGGGTAACAGGTGTCGGCCAAATACTGTAATGAAAAGGTTGGGGCGCCCTTATTAGGTCAAATACAGTATTTATTATTTACTAGTTTATTACTCATGGTATCTTATTAAATGCGAAAAGTTAACTTTAATCAACATGCCGCAAAACAAAACGGAATATGCTTAAGAAACCAGAGTATGCAGTTTCATACACGTGAATAGTCTGGTAGACAAGACTGACGAACCCTCCACCACGATTTAGGATCATCATCAACCCAATGATAATTACAATCGTTAAATGTTACGATCAAAACCAGTTACAAGCTACTCATGTGCTAAAATAATATAATAATGGACTACTAGGTAACTCTTTATACTTGGACAAAATTCCCCATTATTTCATGGACTACTAAATAACTCTTTATACTTGGACAAAATTACCCCATTATTTCTTGGACTACTAAATAACTCTTTATACTTGGACAAAATTACCCCATTATTTCATGGACTACTAGATAACTCTTTAAACTTGGACAAAATTACCCCATTATTTCATGGACTACTAAATAACTCTTTATACTTGGACAAAATTACCCCATTATTTCATGGACTACTAAATAACTCTTTAAACTTGGACAAAATTAACCCATTATTTCATGGACTACTAGATAACTCTTTAAACTTGGACAAAATTACCCCATTATTTCATGGACTACTAAATAACTCTTTATACTTGGACAAACTTACCCCATTATTTCATGGACTACTAAATAACTCTTTATACTTGGACAAAATTACCCCATTATTTCATGGACTACTAACTCTTTTACTTGCACAAACTTAAACAAGCATTTTTTTTACCTTGTTTGCCATGATCTTTTATCATATGGTGATTTAAGTTTAAAAATCCCCCGCACCCCTACTTCAACATATGAAAATTTCGGCAGAACTGGCGTCTATAATTAAAGGCGGCAATTCATCTTCAAGTCTTTTCTCGTTTTAATTTCTGGTATACATATGTAGAAGCATGTCCTATTGGTAACCATTGATCGTCGGAAAGCAGGACAGGTGCCATATGTCTAGCAGATGCTCACTATTCCGCATTGTCTGATGTTATCTTCAGGCCAAGGGTTTAATGTGGGTTCATGTCTTTCATTGTTTGCTATTTTGTAATTATCCTGTCATATGATTTAGTTGCATGTGTTGACGTTGTAATGGACAAGTTTTCACTTCTTTCCTTGTTCCTGTATTTAGGCTTACGGCTATTCCAGAAATAAATGTGGGGGTAAACCGAATTTCAATTGGATGCATGCTTGTTCTCTTAAATTTGTCAGTGCAACAATAACTTGTTTTGTAAAAAAAAAGAACATTTTTGTTTCAACATTTTGTAGATTTACTTTTATATCATGCATGGTGGGCATTTCATTAACAATGATTTGATTAAAAAAATGACCCCCTTCCCCTTACATTTAGTTCTGGAATAGCCCTTAAGACAGCAAGGAGAAATAGGTATTAATAGGAAATTAAAACTATAAACAATTACTAAAACAACAATTCACAAAAGAACAGTTTTCATTTATTAGAAATCCAAATCTCCTTCAAAGTTCTCCTTCAAAGTGCATTTACACATTTTACAGTATTTGTAATTTTATCCTTTCTTCATAGTAGAATAATGATGAAGAACTTACTGTCTGAAAAAATAATGTCAAAGATTTTTTTAGATTTCATACATCTGGTCGGGCATCAAGATGAAAACGACTTTGATCAGCTAATTGAAAATCAGTACTACTTGCCAACAAGTACATAATAATGTGACCAGGTAATATTTTTACAATCGATTATTGTTGTATATTTTGAGACAAATACAAAAAAATGGATATGAAAATGTTGACAACGCCTATGGAAAAGTAACCCCATAGTCTTGCTTTCGCTACAGGCAACGAACAAGTCTTTCTTGAACATTCTTCACGTCCTTTCGCATTGAACATTTCACAATATATTGTATACTGAAACATGAATCAAATCTTTAAAACAGAACATCAAATCCATAAACCACTATTTGATTGGTTCATGGAATGGGAAAATTCATAATCAATCTGAAAATTGTTAAAATCTTCAAAACTCTACACAGCAAGATATCACCTAGAAAACTGACATCTGTCAGAAATATCCTAAATTGGAAGAGAGGCTCTGGCAGCCATTTTGGATTTCCTATAAAAATATTAAACCCTGATTGCACATCTACATACAATGTACCAATGGTTTTCCAGATCTCTGTAAAGGAATTGTTGTCCGACTGACTGATGAACACGATGATTACTATAGGGCTTCCACATCAAATATGGGGTCTAATAAGAGTACTGCTACAGCAAAATATTGTATGCTGAAGGCACAGATGTAAAGTCACTTTGGTGTTTGGTAATCACAGGTGCAAGGAGTCATGCCATGGAGAATTTTTAATATCAAAAATAAAATACAAACAGTGATAATAATAGGGAGCAGGCATAACTGCTTGCGAACAGATCATAGTTCTTGTCAGATCCAGATGAAATGGCAGATATTTGCACTCCTCAATAGATATGCTTCTATCGAAGTCTAAAAAATCTCATTTAATAAACATCTATAACATACCCTTTATAATCCATTATGATCTGGAATAAGTGTTTACAATGGTGACAACTGTGGCCTATACTGCAATTGACCAATCAAAATGCTACTTTCATGGAATGGCTATTGCAGTTCGATGTCAAGATTTCGGCAGCGTCATTTTGATTGGCTGAGAATTGCGTCACCAGAAAAAAATAGAATACACATGTTCTTTCAGATCATAAACTGTGAGATCTATTTGAGCCGATTTTAATCAGATTGCAAGTGTCAGGCAAGTTTATGGCAAAACGATGAATTTATCAGCGGCAAAGAATTTGCCAGTGAATTTAAATCATTTGTGCAGTCTACAACACAAGAAATTTTCAAAACATTCCAGCGTGAAAACAAAGAGGCAATACGCCTCAAGAACAAACTTTTTTCAAACTGTTGTTGGCTTTTTTTTTAATGTTTTCCCACCCCCTCTTCCACAAATTTCCACCATTTTGCTTAGAGAGCAGCACTGCCCTCTCACATTCTGATCTTGAAGGACATGTCTTGGACTTTCGAGCTTCCTTATTGAAGTATTGATCGAGATAGGATTTTAGCTCCTTTACTTCCTCTTCACTCCATCGCAGCCTAATGCCTGGTGAAAAAATAAAGAAAACTGTAACGGATGTAATGTTGGGTATCGCCAGGAAAAAAAGTATCGCGATATGTATTGCAAATTTTGAAAAATATCATGACGCATCGCAATACGTATCATCAATAAGTTTTCAGCCTGAACATGTTCATTGATGGTAAAATTTTACTTTATTTGGATGGTGAAATGGTGATAAAAGGCAAACATGTTAGTTTATTGAACCTAAGTAGTATATTGAACTTTTTCAAATATAATGTTTATCCTTACAATAGTCATATTTATCAGTTTTAAACAGGAAATTTTAGCCAAAAATACTAAAAACCACTATCGCGGTATGTTGACTTTCAAAAGTGTATCATGATTGTATCATCGGTGACCTCAATATCACGATATGCGATGCATTGAGAATATCACCCCAATACTAAACGATACCATTACAAAGTCTCCTAGCACCACTTGCTTGACTGACTAAACTTACATAATAATAAATATGTAACAAACAATGGACAGGCACTTTGTGGGTAACTTAACAAAATCTTTGCTGAGAAGTGCAAGTCAATTATCACATTTCTGCTATTTAGTCCGATTTGCAGACTAAATAATATACACAAATCTTGTGGACGTTCGATCTTGCTCAAGGTTTTAAAAAATATGCTCAACCACTGTGGGAAGTTTAATCAAAAGATGTCGAGAGAACGCCAAGTTCTTTCAATATTGATACAGACCTGTGGTTTTCTTTCTTTTTGGTTCATCCAAGAAATCTTCTGGAGCCAAACTCAGATCATCTGAATTAAAAAAGAAGGTAGGGACCGTTATATCTAGAACACTGACCAGTCAGCAACGGCCCCCATCATGTATCTGACCCTAATAGTGACCTTTGACCTTGACATTTGGATGATTGCCAATTCAGATACAGAATATGACATTGACCTTTAAATTGATGACCTTGACCCAATGACCTTGGTCAGTCGACTTCTTGTTTGATTCCGATCCACCTTGCCTTGCAATGTCACAACAAATGTTTAGCAGTTAAGATACAAAATATTGACCTTTGACCCTGACCTGATGACCTTGGCCTCCATTGAATTATTTGGTTTTGATCCACATTGCATTATACTGTCATAAGAAAATGTTTGCTGTGTAAAGATACAAAATATTGACATTTGACCATGACCTGCGACTTTCACCCAATTGTGACCTTGACCCACTATAGGGCACCCATATCTCCGATACGGGGCCCTACTTAATACAAATTCAAACATTAAATCCAATATTGATGTATTCAATTATGAAACATTTTGCATGATAAAATTCTTTTTCATCTTGTATTTTTCCCTTCGGAACTTTTCTCCCTCACTTCACAGGGAAATCACCGTTCTCCCTGTGTAAGATGAGCTACACACGCTAAAAAATGACAACGTCACAGGGACAATGAGTGATATCACATGGGACAATCAAAATGATGTCACAATGGACTACTGGAATTGCAGTCATGTTTCCTGTTGATTCATGCATTTTATTCCCCTTTTGTGAATTTCTTGTCCAATGTAATTTATAACTCTGCATATTCACGTCTGCTATTTTTTTTTTATTACTTTTTGAATAAATGTGTGAATTATATTTTACTATCAACACTGCATGCATTTGTTTGTTCAGTGTTTTTTTATTATAAATTCTTTCAATGATACTTTTATGGTATGGAAGATGAGTGTATGAGAGAGGGCTGTATGTAAAATTAGTACACGGTGCTAAATATGTTGCCCTCTGTAAATTAAGGGCTATTCCAGCAAAACATCTACTCCACCCCCGGACTCCAGGTTTTGTGTAGGGGTACCACCCATAGATAATTAATTTATATAGCAGTAATAGACTGGAAATCCAACCACGGATAGAAGTGATATATTTTTGATTCCTGGGGTCAGGTAGATTTATTTACTGGAATAGCTCCATTAAAAGTTATTTTTAATATTATGATTATTATATTAGTGCATAACTTCTGTATCTTTAAATTTATTAATAAAAAATTCTACAGCTCAGTTCAAAAACAGTGCTTTACTGAAATTTACAAGACAAATGTAGTTGTACTAAAAAATTATGACGACATTTTTTGCCTCAAATAACAATCTTCTAAATTCCTCTAAAACGCAATATTATAGAGATTACTTTTTAGTGCACAGTATAGGGGAAACACTGAAAAGTCAACACGTCCACACTTATATTCCTCCAAAAAACACATTTTACAACTTTTTTATTTTTTATTTTAGTTTTTATTCCTGTGAATATGACTATAACACAGCCTACTAAAAAAATAAGAATGGTTCATGTTACATTGTCTAGGGTGTAATTTTACTGTGATTAGTCCATTAAGATTTCCTAAATTACAATTATTTTTTTTCAAGTAAACAAGATCAAGATGGACTCTCAGCAAATATTCAATGTGTTTTGTAGAACGTTCTATACAACTCACCAACATCTGTATGTTCCAAACTTGCCTCCCCTTGATGTTCCCCTTCTGAGCCTGAGGCTTCACCAATATCCTCAATGATATCTGAATTGAAACAAGAAGCATGAACACACTAGAAATATGTCAAATTGACATGAAAACCACCCCTGTGTGTTCTTTATTGATATACATAAAAGTAATACTATTTCAATGAAACCTCATGATCAGCATATATAGTCCATGTAACACAGTAAAATAAAAAAAATTAAATAAAACTTGTACAGTACAGTAACGTACGTTAGACATGTAAATTAAAAACAAAATTGAGATTTGTCTTTCTCCATATTCGCATATAGTGGGCATGTACGTTTTGGGAATACAGTTTACAAAAATTAAAATTAAAATTAAAAAAAAATTGTTTTGATTTCTTTTTTTGTCGTGACAAATGTCATGCTGGAAAGTCAAAATCAACCAGGTAGACCTAGTTCAGGTGAGTTAATAAACACGTTAAATGAAAATGATTACCAAGCGCACTAAGCTTAATTGGTAATTACAGATGATTGACAGTTTCACTTCGAATCTGCGATTACAGCATATAAATCTCACCTATATATACTGTAAAGCCTATTCAGTGTCACTACGGCAGTCAGTGTATCCTTTTGTGTTTCTGTTAATTAGCTGTTACTATAATCCAGTCCTGTCCCTAATCAGCTGGGACCTAATCTATGCCGTGAGTGTAAATTCCAAAATATATTTATGTTAAAATCCAAGCATGCCGTTAGCTTATTTCAGAATGTCGATGCGATAATGTCACCATCACTTAGTGTTGACGTAAAACAGTCAGGCCTGTTTGCGGTAGCACATGTAGGCCTACTTCCGCTAAGCTAATATATATATACACACCTTCTTCTACATACACACCTTCTTCTGATATACATAACTTATCGATAAATTTGCCTTTAGTTACATATATACTGTTACCGGTATATTTATAGTTTTGTACGGGCGCTATACTGAGACACATACAGTCGATAACTATTCACTCAGGTACTCAGTGATAGATACTATTTTTTTTATTTTTGAGCAGCAGGGTCATGATTTAGCACGCTAGTCGAATTCAATAAGCCACCCTATGGGGTTTCCCATAGGGGTGGCTTAAAAATTATACAAATTTTTGCCCACAGAATTACTGCATTTACGGAGAAATTAATCGAACGTTTTCATGACGCAATGTCTAATGTGCGGCGTGGATCCGGAATGTGGCACACATTTTCCTATTTTTCTTCTTTTTCTTTTTAATTTGTCAGACACACTTACAATATTTTATCTCAATGTTTTCTCAACAAAAATTAAATTGCACGCGGGCCTGAGTACCAAGTAATATTTTATTTTGTTTGCCTAAACATGTTAAGATTAATTAGAAACTTTCATAGCACTTTGGACACTTGCATTGATGCACATGGAAATTCTTTATCTATACAAGAATGCACGATTCGGATACGTGTACCGTGTTTGAAAGCTGTTATACCAAATATCGTACCGAAAGCAAAATACTGCGGTTCAACTTACCATTTGTATATATAGATTAATTTCATTATATTTTATTATTATATATAAACATTGAAGTTTCAAAGGTTTTATCAAGACCTGCGAGAACACAGCCAGGGATATGGGATACATATATTCCTTGTGCCAATACACCTACCCTCAAACTGGACTTCTGACAGCGTTTTATTGGCATATTTTCCTACAAGATTGTGTTCCGTCATTAAGAGAATTTTGGCGATGTCGATCCGTTCCACAAGCCCTGATGTCTGGCGGTAGAACTCCTCATGGACTGCCTGTGTATGTCCCAGATGGTTGCAAAGGTTTGTTAGCTGCTGCTGGTCCAAGCTTAATACCTGAAAAGACAATGCTTCACACATTAACCACAACGCCACATCTGGACATATATTTATTCAAGAGCTAGTGGGTTTTGTCATACTCTCTTTGGAGAAACCGATGTGAATCCGATACCCGCTGTACAAGTTTTGTAAACGCGGAAGATTTCTCTCTCGATAGTTCTACAAGAGTGAACACATTTTATACCGATTATAAGTACTTTTTCTTGCTTTTTTCCTCGAAAAACATCAAGACTCAAAATAGATGGACTGTACTATAGTTTACACCATTATGCAAAGGTTGAAAAAACCTTGAGAATTTCCCTTTCAATAATCATTTTTCAGGGAGTTGTTTTTAAAGTGGTTGAGTATAGTTCACACAAATTGATACTGGTTTAAACAAAATACCTGAGCGATCGTTGCCGTGTGTTTCCTTAGATTTGTTGCCAAAATTCTGCCTGGTTGCTGAAGTGTTACTCTTCCTTTTACATCCATGAGAGAGTCACCAGCACGGACTACCGAGTTTCCTGCCAGCAAATGTATATATATGTATATGAAGGTAATGAACATAATTATTTAAATAGCATCAGAAATAATCGGGTTGATTATGGTTTCATCAAAGTGAATAAAATCTCTAAAATATGTATTTTGGCATGTGTTTATACTTTATATTTGAAAGGAAATGCTATATGTATTTCAATTTGACCCCTGAACTCAAGTCTACTTATAAAGCCCTGGAATCTACAGGAAAAATTATGTACACACCCAGTTGGTAATGACTTTCACAACGTATGTTGAGCAGCATACAGTATTTCAGTACATTTTCAACTTCTTCAATGGAGAACATCTGCAATCCTCTCTTAAGTACCATTTCCATCAACTCACTGTCATAGCAATCTTCCACAATTAATAAACACTGACAAGTATTATAAAGGGTGTGAGAAAGTACTAGTCTGAATTCCCAATCAGACTTAAACAAAAGTTTAAACATGACAATCACAAAACCCAATAGCAGATAATTATAAGATGTTTTTTCAATTTTATAATATTACTGCTAACTTCATTCCTGATCCATTATCCCTCTGTCCCATCTGTTGAAAAGCCTACTCCATTTAAAAACTGTAATGTAGATCACTACAACAATTATGATGAAAACCACAAGAATGAAACCCAGCAATATTTCCAATGCCACCATGTGCTTCCACAATTCCTCCATCTTTAGGAACTTCCTGTGTGTTGCATTCTGGGGTTAATAAACTGTCCAAAATTTACGTGTTAAGATTCAGTCCAAAACTAGCTAATTAGCTATTAAATATAAGTTAACTGGTAAACTATACTTCACACCAAGAATTAAATTTTTTTTAAATCACAGATTTTCCTACAAATTTTTTCTAGTGTCAAGGGTCCATGGAAACAGGATCTTTTTAAGTGGTAAAGTGCAAAAAGGGGAAAATAGTGGAAATTAAATTAGCTAAACAAAACAACACAAGCACACATTTAAAGTTGTGTTGATTTGTTCAATTTCACTGTTGATGATCGCTTTCTCAAACATATCAATTTGTCAGGGCTTAAAAAAGGTTTTTTCAGTATAAGTCTGAAGGGTTGTGTGCATGCCTATATCTGATATCCTCAATATTTGCAGTGACTTTCCTGTCTTGATGTAAACGGTACCGAATATCAGTAGTGTTCCCAATCGGAAATGGTCTATTTTCCCCCAAAAGTGAACATTTTTGCCAACAGGGGAATTTTATGACCAGAAAGAGGGGAATTTTAGCCAAATTTTCAGAGGGGAATGGGGCCGATAAATTCTATTGTAGGAAAATCACAATCCAAGTCAATGTCTGGACAACCGACAAAATAAATGCAAATGCGAAGAAATCTATCATGAACCCTTTTAAAGGTGAAACAGAAGGTACAGGGGGGTTTCAAAATATCTCACATTTTGAGATATATTTTATAACAAATATTCAACCAATTTAAATAGTGTTCACACTTTTTTATCTACCCATCTAGCAGTTTCGACAATTTGGAGGCCTAGGTTTAGCAAAATTGTAATTTTGACGTTCCATTGCACTTAAAGAGTTGATGTAATTTGATGAACGCCCTATATTTGGAAGGCTAAATAGTCCTAAAGCACAATATATGATCATGAGAGTCTAAAGTCCAAGGGCCCAGTAGTCTAAAATCCTATAAATAATCTAAAAGTCAGCTGATGGTCCGAAAATATGTTTTTCGTTTTCGTCGCCCCAATTCCCTGGGCACCCTCATTAAGCATTATACAATAGAGTACAAGATTTATTTACCAGTATTTGCAAACATAAAATGGTTGCTCCTTTTAATCCCTGCCTTTTCTCTGTTGTTGCTGTTGGAAAGAAAGTCCAGCATTCTTTTTGCTTCCTCCGGAACCAGGACGGGTACTCCTCTGCCAGTCTGAAAAGATAAAAGCACGAAAGTAAAAATAATGTAAACTCTATGCAACAAGAAAATTGCAAATGCAGATGGCCAATTTCATCAAATTATATAAAATATAAAATTATATATATGACCCAAAAAAATTATTAACTTGTTTTAGGCGTCGCATCGAGGATTTTATCGTTAACCCCCCCTCGAGGCATGTAAACCGACAGAATCGCTACAAATGTACAATAGTTAACGTAGGGGACAATAGGACCAAAAGATTGAGTTTTCCCGAGAAGCTCCTACAGAATAAAATCGCTGCGGCCATCGATCAGAGCAAAGTGGTTGACTTTGATCAAGTCATGATAAGTATGGAGGTTGGGAAGACCGTCAGAGCGTTCGGCCGTTATATCCGATATGACGTTATTGATGGCACTTGCACTGAAACGAAACATCGAGACCGTGTTCATGAAGAAATGGATGATGGGGGAATTCGTAAACATGCTATAAACAAAATACATTCGATGTGCTTCTCGCGGAAACTTGTTACCGGAGCCCTGATGAACGCACCTCAGTTGCTAACAATAAATGTCTTTTGTTCAGCAAGGTGTTAGCAATGTTAGACGAGGCTCAACTTGGCTTCACCCCTCAAGGTAGTAATTCATTAAAATTATTAAAAAAAAAAAAGGGGGGGGGGGGGGGGGGGGGGGGAGTCTACCCTCCCTGATGATCATCTATTTTCAGAAAAAGTGGCCTGAGAACCAGTGGCCTAAAATGTCAAAGTTAATCTGTTAAAGGGGCATAATTATAGTCACGAAGAAGATCGATAGATTTTCTTGAAAAATAAACAATATGCACTTTTTGGATTTGTTACATCCATAGACCTTACATTACCTCCGACATTCAAGTTAAAGGAAGTCACGACACACAACCTGGAACGTTTATTAACTATACCTATGCAATATTGTAGACACTTTACATTTTTAGCAATGAGCATTGTCAAAATTACTAAAAATCAATTAACCTGGGGAGCCAAGTTGTAAACTTTACTGAACATTGAAGATGAAGCTTAGCTTATTCCCATTATTATATACTTACTTGTGCTTATCGATACAGTATGCAATGTTATTTTACCAAAACATTACTTCCAAATTTCAACAAAATGCCACTTCTAAGGTTTTTGTCATATCTCATAGGACAACCTGCTTTAAAGCAATGACCCTAATTATAAATATAAAACGTTATTACTGTTAAAATACCTTTCCACGAATTTCAACCAAATCCTGGGACTCCAGAAGCTTCTTTTCAAAAGAAGTTAATCCTTGGCGCAATTCCAGTTCCACACTGTCCAGGGGTGCTCTTTTGAGGTATGCATCGACACTGTTTCAATAGCAAAATTACAAAATTATTTGTTGAAATTGTCGAGACAGTATTCTCGGTGAAGATGTTATTAGTTTTGTCATTATGCATCACCTGTATCAAAACTACTGTTAAAGATACATGTACAGTATCTAGAAAACTAACTTTATGTATTGGACCTAAATAAGAGTGCTTACACTATTAATAAGGGTGCCCCACAAAAAAAATAAAACGTGCATATTAATATTACAATTCATATTCACAAGTTTGTACCTTATAATTACATGTAGTTGAATGAAATTTCGGCAATTAATTTTCCTGAGAAATACATGTGGAAAGCAAACTTACAACTACCTGGAGTCAACGTTAACGCTCTACCAAAATGAGCTTCAGACTTCCAAAGCCAAAGGTCAAAAATATGTATGACACTGAGAACAAATGGACATTTACCTCATACTTTCCAACTCTCCTGGTCTTCGTCGGTTGTACAACAGAAGGCGACTTTCTGTCAGCACTACTACCTCTTTGAAGAGTGTGGGATTTGGCAGAGTCGACGTCAGATCAATGTCTTTCACTTTGCCAACCAAGTAGGCAGCCAACTTGGCGATGTCTTCAGGCACAGGTAGCGCTTTGGGTTTGTTGAAGTGTCGCTCCTGTAATAAGTCCCGAGCCTGCTTGGTTACCTTCGTAGTCCACTCTATCTGTAGTAATCTAGCAAAGTCGGTTGCCTCTGCCTTCATCGTGGCGTTGTTTCCTTTTATTGCAAATCCTAGTTTTGCAGATACTAGTCTACCTAAATCATATCCCAGTTTGATAGCAGTCGAAGGGTTTTTTAGGTCCTCATCCTCTGTTAAGTGACATGCTTCCAATGCGCAATGAACTACATCGTCAAAATTTGCTGGTGCTAACATGTCAGACATGGTCCCACCATTCATTCCAACCTTTTCCCTAAGCAGGATCAGCAGCCTTGCCGCGAGTCGCATCCGGAAACTTGTAAAATTTTTCCTTCGAAGCTTGTTTCTGATATTCTTGGTGAACCACACCTCTCCCAATGCTATAATCAACGAATCCCCTTGGGCAATGTCCGTTATGTTGTCTCGCTGCATGGATGGAAATACTTCCTTCAGTAATTTTCCAGATGCTTTTCCGTTAATTTGTCCCTTTAAGATTTTCGATTGTAGGATTGCAGATCCCTTGGTAACATCATGTTCTGAGATGTCCATTGCAGCTGACTGTTTTGCTGTTCCACCATTTCCTTGTTGACACACACAATTAGTTCTGTGTTTGGTTATGTGGTCCAATATTATCCATTCTTTACACATCGTACAAGGGCCGTATTTCGAAACATCGAACACATTTGATTCACGTCTTCTTGATAATATTATCTGACCTTTTCTGTTCTTGTAGACATTTGAATTGTGCCTATCGTTTCCTTCATTTCTAAGCATAGTTTGCATGCGATGTAGTTTTCCTTTTTTTTCTTTTTTCTCGTCGATGGCCTTGACGGTTTTATTAAGTTCAGATATTTTCTCATCATCATTGTTGATTTCCTTCTCCAATTCTTCTCGTCTCCTAATGTTCTTCTCAATGGCATCAATTTCCCTTTTTAGTTCTTCTATCTTGACTACGTCCTCCTCACTTTTATGTGCAAATGCGAAATGTGTTTGAATGTTCGTTTTCATTTGTGAACAATACACGCAGCAATGCTTTCTATCGTATGTTCTCTTGTGCTTGGAGTTCTTGTTTACCGCTTTGCAAAGTTTTTTTGTTCTTATTTTGGGAAAACTAATATCGCATATCCACATGTCATCCTCATCCTCATCCTCATCATATGAATCAACTGGAGGCTCAACACTTTCAACACGATCACCAACATGACTTGCGCGTGCAGGCTCAACACTATCAACACGATCACCAACATGACTTGCGCGTGCAGGTTCAACACTATCAACACGATCACCAACATGACTTGCGCGTGCAGGCTCAACACTATCACCAACATGACTTGCGCGTGCAGGCTCAACACTATCAACACGATCACCAACATGACTTGCGCGTGCAGGCTCAACACTATCACCAACATGACTTGCGCGTGCAGGCTCAACACTATCACCAACATGACTTGCGCGTGCAGGCTCAACACTATCAACACGATCACCAACATGACTTGCGCGTGCAGGCTCAACACTTTCAACATGTTCATATACATCCGACATGTGGTCGTCATCATCATCACTAGATTCACTACTATCTATATATTTTGGAACATATTCATCCCACATGATGTCGTCATCATCATCATCACTAGATTCACTACTATCTATATTTGAAACAAATTCATCATCATCAGCGCTTTCACTTCCAGGCTCAACACTATCAACATGACTCGTTGGCTCTTCACTATCAACAACATGACTTGTTGGCTCTTCACTATCAACAACATGACTTGTTCGCTCTACACTATCAACAACATGACTTGTTCGCTCTTCACTATCAACAACATGACTTGTTGGCTCTTCACTATCAATAACATGACTTGTTGGCTCTACACTATCAACAACATGACTTGTTGGCTCTACACTATCAACAACATGACTTGTTGGCTCTACACTATCAACAACATGACTTGTTCGCTCTTCACTATCAACAACATGACTTGTTGGCTCTTCACTATCAATAACATGACTTGTTGGCTCTACACTATCAACAACATGACTTGTTGGCTCTACACTATCAACAACATGACTTGTTGGCTCTACACTATCAACAACATGACTTGTTCGCTCTTCACTATCAACATGACTTGTTCGCTCTTCACTATCAACAACATGACTTGTTCGCTCTACACTATCAACAACATGACTTGTTGGCTCTACACTATCAACAACATGACTTGTTGGCTCTACACTATCAACAACATGACTTGTTCGCTCTTCACTATCAACATGACTTGTTCGCTCTTCACTATCAACAACATGACTTGTTGGCTCTACACTATCAACAACATGACTTGTTGGCTCTACACTATCAACAACATGACTTGTTGGCTCTACACTATCAACAACAGGACTTGTTGGCTCTACACTATCAACAACATGACTTGTTCGATCTACACTATCAACAACATGACTTGTTGGCTCTACACTATCAACAACATGACTTGTTCGCTCTACACTATCAACATGACTTGTTGGCTCTTCACTATCAACAACATGACTTGTTGGCTCTACACTATCAACAACATGACTTGTTGGCTCTACACTATCAACAACATGACTTGTTCGCTCTTCACTATCAACATGACTTGTTGGCTCTACACTATCAACATGACTTGCAGATTCAACGCTATCAACAACATGACTTGCTATCTTGATGTCCTTTTGAAATTTCTTCACCAACAAAGGTTGCTTCTTTTTCTTTAGCTTATCTGAAATATAATTATACATGTATATATTAAACTTTAAAAACAATTGAGCGAGAAAAATTCCCAATTTCAAAATTACATAAAAAGAAGACAAAAAATTCCAACTCAATGTCTGAAGTGTGGTGCGGAATGCAGCAAAAAATTTCCAGATTTGAAAAATTTGTTGGGGGCATTACCGCATAAATCCTTGTGTACACGTTGAATTTTCATTAATTGGTATTGGCTGACAGGGTGGTATCGATGCTGACTATAAACCTTTGACAGTCTTCAATTTATAGCACGCTGTGTATATACACATGTATGACATGTGTCGCTAGAGAGCCAGCTTACCTGTCCTATGTATGAAATTACAATGTACTTGAAATATTTAGCAGCCAATGAAAAATCATTGATAACTAATCTATTGAGAGCTCAAATCACTGATAACTATTCTCAGCAAAATTACACAGCTTTGCATACAGATAATCTTTTCAAGTTTGTAAATTGAGCCCCCCCCCATTGAAATCATTTACAAGTGTGTTATAAGGACGTTCAAGCCACTGCCTGCAGTCACTTCTATTTAAAACATTGTCAGAGACTTTCAAAAACATTAAATGACAAAAAGTTGTTTTAAAATTATTTTTGCCAACATGAAGATAATACAAGATAGATTTTCAAGTATATAATTTTTAAAATGTGTTTTGTAAACCGTCATCAGAGTATATATCATTAGTAGCGTATACAAATATGACGAATATGATGGGTGGTACTAAATTACATCCAGTTATTTTTCTACAGATCTATGTTGACAAATTTTCTCTTTACAAATTTGGTTAAATCCGACGAATTGTTAAAAATTCTCTAATTTGCCTGGTAATTAGGTGTATATCTAAAAATATTTCGCTGAATTAACATACAGTAATAATGTTACAACTTACTAAATATAAACATGTAAAAGGATTGTTGGTGGCTTGAACGTCCTTAAGAAAACAAACAAAACGTAAATAAAAAAGCAAAGGAAATGGGAATAAATGGTCATATATAAAAGCAATCTAGTATCATAAATTACCATTAAAATAGTCTGCATAGACAAATAAGTAAAAATTTAGATCAAACAATATATAAGTTATAACGTCCTTTAATTTTTCATTTTATGTTCAGACCTCCAGATAAAGTTTTAATACAGGTTTCCTGCACTTTTTCCTTACAAAATTTTAAGACTTTTTATAGGATTTGTGAAGTTTTTTTCTTATTATTTCGTTTTAAAATGTTTTTCTATGCCAATAAAAATCAATTGTTCAAATATAAAATGCTGATGTAAGCTTATAATTATATTTTAAGAAAATATTGACCGAAACCACTAAATCTGGATCCTCCATTTTGCATATTTCACTTGGCCGAAGCTACACCACCGGAAGTGATGCAATTTTAGCAATCTACCTTTGAAGCATGGGTTAATTTATTTTTGTTTATACCGCTAATCATCAATGATTACATGGCTATATTTACTTCCAAAATAGCTGAAATAAAGACCATCAACTAACCTACTTTGTATATATATATAATAAAATCATGTAAAATCACGCTTCAGTTTTCGCGGCATAGTTAATCTCTTTGTCGCGTAGCTGGACGCACACAGTGTATCTCTACTAAGCAGAAGCGTTGTTCTCCGAGCTATTTTCATTATAAATATGGTTAAATATGTTGTTAACATAACTTCTGCCTTCGGCTTACACTAGCCGAAGGGTATTAATGTTTTTAAATCATTTTGTTTCATGTTAATTATAATCTTGTCTCTGTACTATGTAACCGTATTTTTTGTGTTATCTGTGTCTTGACAAAGGAGCGGGTCGCTCCGAAAATTTGACAACTTTATATTGTCTACACTGTAGAAATTACTTGATTGACCCATATAATAAAATCATGTAGATACACTGTAGATAGATATATATATATTTATTTTCTGTAATTATGCTACAAATCAGTGTTCTCCCCAGGATTTTGTTACCAGGTAATAACTGACAAAAGAGAACTAACAACAAATTAACTGAGGTAACAATTTTCTTTTAGGTTTATTTTTCTACATCATGGGCCGCAAAATGTGTATTTTCTGTAGATCTAGAATGGCCCATTTATTTAGGCACAGTACCAATACCGTAATAAATCAACAAAAAGTAAATAAATTTAACAAAGAACACGAGGTCCAGAGGGCCTGTATCGCTCACCTGTAATCAGAGTTGAGGCTAATCTTAATGAGTGTGTTCTTCAGATAAATGTTACGCAAAATAGAATTTATGAAAGATTTGACCTCCATAAAAGTATGTGAAGGTATGAGGAAACATAGCACTCCTTCCCAGGTATGCACTGACCACATCAGGACCCTGGGGCTTATGGAACCTGAGAATAAGATTCTTAAAGCTTTTTACCCAAATTAGCCAATATAAACCTTGGACTCCGTCTAGTGTTCAAAGTTGACCTTTGACCTAAACACAATATATGAGAAAAAGATATGCATTGGTGATCTACATAACATACCCAAGTATCATCGTTCTAGATCAAACGACTGTTCAGATAGTGAAGTGTACATTTTTTAACATATTGGACCCCTGTAACCTTGAAAGTAGGTCAAGGTCATTTATATGAGGAAACGTAATTATAGCACCCCTTCCCAGGTACCTACTGGGCAAATATCAGGACCCTGGGTATTATGGTTTTCTAGAAGAAGTTGTTCCAAGGCGAAAAGTTGACGGACGACGCATCGACGGACGCTGCACCATAACATGATAAGCGCACAGGCACTTCGTGCCAGTTGAGCTAAAACCAACTGCAATAACAGATATATATACTTAAGCTTGATGATATTAGAGCAGAATTTATATCAAATTCTGTTATTCTTGACAAAGGTCTTCTAACTCTGTAAAGAATTAAAAATACATTGCAACAAAATAAACATGTCTGACTTTTTTTGTCTGCATAATTTCCATGGTATACAGTTTTTTCGTATATTAATCATCATATCGATGGATGCATAGTTATAGTAATCGTTAGAAAAAGGCTTTGTTCCAATATTGACAACTTTCAAATTCGTGAATATTACAAATGGACCAAAAAATAATTATATACCCCAAATAAAGACTAAACAATATTCGTGGTGAGATATAATGGAAAATGTATCTTAAATTCGACCCAAGGGGAGGAAACGTACCATATTTCTAAACATGGCCTAACCACTAGTACATTATTACGGTTAAACTATATATCTGTTGTGGCAAATCCAATACCATACAAGCCAACCTTTCAGCTTTCAAAATTGTTAAGTGTGTTGTTCTGACTGGTTTGATTTATGCAGTAAAATTAATTATATTTTGGTCATTTTGATTGAAGATCAAGACAGGGCTCGACAATAACGCTTGTCCAACTTGTCCGTACCAGAACAAAATCAACTCAGACAAGTACATCTCTTGTATCACTTGTTCGATAGGACAAGAGTATTTTGTCAGGCAAAGTAACTTGATCATTTGTGTACATGTAAATCAATTAAATCATTCCTAAACCCATAACAAATGTGTGCTATTTGTTCTTGAAAGAAATATAATTTAGTCTGTTTCAATTTTGTGTTGAGTGTGTAGGTAGTTCTGGTTTGTTAGGAACACATGGATTTGACAAAATTTGTTGGGCTTCACGTCGGAAGGGCAAATTCAAAAGCGAAAGATTGACAAGTAAATAGCAGGCTGCCAGTCATTATGAACAGAAACATGTCTAAACATGTCTGACTGTCAGAATTTACGGGGCTGGCATACGATGAAACTGTCGGTATGTCTTGCACAATACTTACCGAGATTACGACATGCCGGCATACACTGACTGACAAATGTTTGATTGATGAGTGGCAGAACAAGCTACAGACTTTTTGTGTAATTTGGATTTTTTTAACATAAATATATAGTCTTAAAATACAGTACATATTTTCTAGTCACTTGTTATACTTTATAACATTATTTTGTAATGGTATTGATTTGTGAAAATTTGGACAAGTGGATTTGCTTTTCGGACAAGTGGTTTTTAAAATCACTTGTCAGAGTTTTTTTTGTAGAGCCCTGCAAGACCTTTTATTTATTTTGTGTTTCACTGTATTTCAAACTATCAATTAGTCAAAAATTTTAATTTTCCCAAATGAAATTTGTAATGGTTGGCATGTGCATTGTATGCAATACGTATACAAGCGAAGACAATGTAGAATTGTCTAATTTTGTGAAGAGGCTCGAGGAATGGCAATAGTGCTCCCCTAGGCTTTGTCCACACAAGATAAAAAATTGTTCAAGTTGGAACTACTCGCATGTACAGCAATTGACATACCTGCTATCTTCATCCCAAAAGGCGACAGTGACCTTTCCATTACCGTCGATAGCACAGACATAACTAGGCCACCACACCCCCATTTCCATTGAACAGAGGACAGCATCACCTACAGATGTGAAACATTAAACTGATTAGAAAAATATGTCATAAAGCTTTAAGAAAGTAATAAATTAATCACAGGGCTTTATCACCCATCTATTTAGGTCCGTTAAACGGACCCATTCCCAATGCATTTTAGGCTCAATTTTTCCCAAAATGGACTTTAAAATTCCCAATCAGCCAAAAAAAAAAAAAAAAAAAATTTTTTTTTTTTTTTTTTTTTTAATTGTTCAGCATCATAATCAATCAATGACTGCAGTGTAGTGGCCAAAATGAAATTATAACCTAAGGAGATATTATTAAACGATAAAAGCATACAAGCAATGATACAATACTAGTCAATAGTGTTAGTCCGAAATTTCCCCAAAAAACTTATGTCGATCAATTTTTCCCAATTTGACCCCAGGGTCCGTTTCCCAAAACCCCCTGATAAAGCCCTGAATCAAGACATGTGTTCTAAGTTCTAACATTGTCAAAAGGGCTACTGTATTTCATTTTTAGCCCTAATAAATAATGCCTTTATTAAATTTCAAAATATATGGAATATACCACTAGGCCAAAAAAGGAAAATAAAACCTACATACAATGTATGTATGTGCCTCTATAGTTTCCACGAGAAAAATGACTCAATAGGCTACTTATAAACTTTGTATGGTCAAAGTCGACTTAATAAATTGCAGAATTCTTTGAAAATTGTTTACCTTCTTTAAACGTTGGCTTTCTTCCTTTAGTTTCACCTGAAAATAAGTATATGTTCTGTAGTCATATGAAGAATATTGGAATTAAGAATATCACATGTATGTATACCTGTGTAATCTTACAATGGTGATACATCAATTTTCAGTGTGTTTTCTAGATCTGTCAACACAGATCGCACATGTATACATGTGCAACATCAACTTTTGAGTCCATATTTTGTGAGTTAATAAAATGTCCCAATATTCATGTGGTAACATTAATATTCAGTCCAAAACTAGTGAGTTCAGTGGTAAAATATACGTCACACAAAGAATTTGATTTTTTTACATTTATTTTGAGTCCATATTTTGTGAGTTAATAAACTGTCCAATAATTATGTGTTAACATTAATATTCAGTCCAAAACTACTGAGTTAATTAAGTGGTACTTCACATCAAGAATTTGATTTTTTTAACATTTATTTTGAGTCCATATTTTGTGAGTTAATAAACTGTCCAATAATTATGTGTTAATATATATAAAGTCCAAAACTAGTGAGTTCAGTAGTAAAATATACTCCACACTAAGAATTTGATTTTTTAACATTTGAGTCCATATTTTGTGAGTTAATAAACTGTCCAATAATTATGTGTTGACATCAAAACTAGTCAGTTGAGTGGTGAAATATACTCCACACTAAGAATTTGATTTTTTTACATTTATTTTCAGTCCATATTTTGTGAGTTAATAAACTGTCCAATAATTATGTGTTAACATTCAGTCCAAAACTAGTGAGTTAATAAATTTTGAGACCATATTTTGCAAGTTGATAACTGTCCAATATTTATGTGTTAACATTCAGTCCAAAACTACTGAGTTAATTAAGTGGTACTTCACATCAAGAATTAAGATTTTAACATTTATTTTGAGTCCATATTTTGAGAGTTAATAAACTGTCCAATAATTATGTGTTAATATCAAGTCCAAAACTAGTGAGTTTTTTTTTTTTTCACTCAAACATTTTTTTTATTGCCCCCAGACATTTTGGGCCAGCTTAGGGTTGGAGAGCCCTAAACAGGCCCGTACAACATGTGGTAGTTCATATATACTATATATATATGTATTACATAAAATATATACTGTGATTTACAGGATGAGTAGTGGGGTGCTCTTTTTTTTTTTTCCCCTCATCATTCACACACACTTGCATTTAATTTACTGTTCCAACCACAGAAAAGAAAAATGGAATATATAGATAAGATACTATTGAGATTAAATTATAAGTGATCTCAGATGAGCCCAGTTTTTATCAAACTTTTGGACAGTCATATTTTTTTTATGTATATATTCTTCAGTTTTGTAGTGCATTTCTAATTCTTTTTTAAAGTATGTTATAGAGGGTAAAGTACCTTTTAACTTTTGTTTATAAATGTGAAATTTTGCTAAAGTTAAGATAAGGTTGATGTTTTTAATTTCCTGGCCTAATTTACCGAGTATAACGTCTATGCTGCTTAAATTTATTGATTTTTCAGTTTTTTCTTCAATCAATCTACTTAATTCTCGCCAAAAGTTTGTAGTATGTTGACATTCCCAAAAAAGATGTATAATAGATTCTGTATATCTTTCACAGAAGGTGCAGACCGGAGAGTCGCGGATATTGATCATGCATAGATATTTGTTTGTGGATATAATTCTATGAGTAATTCGAAATTGGAACCATCTAAGTTTTGAGTCTAATGTTGTTTTAAATATAAGAGAGTTTATTTTTTCCCACCATACCTGGTTTTGTTGCATGTCAAGGTCTAGGGACCATTTATCTATGTATTTTATGTTAACTTTTAAATGTTTTACCATTAAATTGTATATAGAAAATCCTCGTTGTTTGTTGGTCATTATATGGTATATGTACAATGGACAATGTGGAAGTATGATTGTTGAATTATAGTTTCTTAGAAATGGCCAGTTTGATAAAATTGCATTTCTAATACCATAAAATTGAGTCAAGATTGGTGAAAATGAAAATTTTTGGCAAAAATCTTCATAGCTCGTAATCAATTCTCCACGATCGTTATATAGATCATACATGAAGTTTATTCCCTGTTTAGACCATTGCTTAAAATTCACTGATTTGTTGCCAATCTTAATATTGGGGTTAAACCATAAAGGGCTATACAAAAAACTTTCTTCGTTTGAAGGAAGAATATAGAAGGATTGGGCTATATCTAAAACATCTTTCCAGAAGGCATTTTTAATGGACTTAGATTTTGCTTTTAAAAAGTCTGACCCATATATAATTAGTGCATTTTTTGGTTCATGTAGGATTTCTTCAAAAATGAAAGTCCATGAAGATTCACTTTTTAGTAAACGCTGTATCCAGGACATTTTCATGGATTTAATAAAAATATCAATCTGTACCATTTTAAGACCACCGTCGCAGTACGCCTTGACAATTTGGTTCCTTGAGACTCTGTCGTTTTTATTACCCCATATGAATTTAAAAAAGAGTTGTTCTATTTTTTTTATAAATTCTGTATTGGGTTTCGGTATATTAATAAATAAGTGAGTTAATCTGGAAAGTAGAATAGTTTTTACAACAGTAATTTTACCTAAGGGACTAAGTATTCTTTTTGTCCAAGTATGTATTAAGGTTTTTATTTCTTTTATTTTGTCGTTAAAGTTTAAATCGGTTATTTTAGCCAGGTTGGTACTGAATTTAATTCCTAGAAAAATAAAAGGTTCCTTCGACCAGCTGAGGTTCAGGTCTGCACAGATTCTATCCTCACTGTTTTTTCTACTGCCAATCCATATACATTTGGTTTTTTGAATATTCGGTTTTAGGCCAGAGTATTTAGCATATTGATCAAGAAGATCTAGTGTTTTTTTAAGACCTTTACCCGTTCCATTTAGTGTCAGGCCAGTGTCATCTGCATATTGTGATAATTTAAATTCTTTATTTCCAATTTTTATGCCCTCTATGTCCTTTTCATTCCTGATCATTATACCTAGAATTTCGACACACATAATAAAAAGATATGGGGAGACTGGGTCCCCCTGTCTGCAACCTCTCCCTATATTAAAAAATTCAGAGAAGAAACCATGTTGTGTGACGCATAAGGAGGCGAGTTCAGTGGTAAAATATACTCCACACTAAGAATTTGTTTTTTTTTACATTTATTTTGAGTCCATATTTTGTGAGTTAATAAACTGTCCAATAATTATGTGCTAATATCAAGTCAAAAACTAATGAGTTAATTTACAACTGGGAAAATATACTTCACACCAAGAATTTGCTTTGGTTAATTACTTATACATTAATTTTTAGTCCATATTTTGTGAGTTAATAAACTGTCCAATATTTATGTGTTAACATATTAAGTCCAAGTGGTGAAATATACAACTTCACATTACTTTATTTTGGCTTTACCAGTCAGGGGAAGAGGCATATATTTATATATATTGTGATTGTGTGTACGATAAATTATTGTATCTGATTTGTAATAGTTTGTCATAGTTTATGAAGATTGACCTTCAATTAAAATATGGTATTTATATACAACATTTTCATCATCCAACTTGGATTGGCAATGCAAATACAATCCCAAGTGGATATTGTGTATTGGCCATGGGTTATACATTTATGAAAACCTGATTAAATGTATTTAAAAAGACTGACCGGTAGTGAATATTTCCATTATTTTGTGAGGTAAAAATAAAAATCTGTTACTTTAGTACCAGTAATTAACATACCTGTAGAAGAACAATCCAATTTTCTCTTCTTTTCATCATCAGGTACATGTACAGGCTCTAAAATTAAAATCATGCATTTTTTGCATTTTTTTTT
Source organism: Mimachlamys varia (assembly GCA_947623455.1). NCBI lineage: Eukaryota > Metazoa > Mollusca > Bivalvia > Pectinida > Pectinidae > Mimachlamys > Mimachlamys varia. Next base: position 23,940 of record CANQLB010000045.1, read on the forward strand.
TGTAATCATCATACTTATAAGCTTATTATCCTATCAGGGTTTTTGCCAGGTATTTTGGGAATGGGACCTTGTTCTGAAATTGGGAAAATACCATCGGTGTTTTGATGCATTTTTGTACAAAGGATCATTTTTACGACTAAAACAACCATATTTTGCAATAATTGTTTATTTGAAGTGTTAGATTTAGCATTGTAATCTGAATAAATAAATTAAATAATGAAAACAAAAACAAACAAAAAACGAAAAAAAAACTTTTTTTTTTTAATTGGGAATTTTTGGAAAAGTCAATTGGGAAAATACTGCTCTATTTTCAATGGGGAGTTGGTCCGTCTACCGGACCCGAATAATGCCTGGCAAAAACCCTGCCTATAAAGGCCTGGATCAATAAAATGAAAGGACAAAGGCCCTCTTGGTTAAATAAACTATTTCACAAAATCTGACCACAACATTGCATACCTGTCATGATCAAGACACCCGCTTTGGCGGGTTACTCCCGTTTATTTATGATTTCTGAGGATTTCCAGAGGATTTGTTTACATATAAAAGATACAATAACAGGTATTTTCATAATATTTGCTGAATATTTAAAAAGTATTCTGTATTAGCATGTTTATTTTATAATGCTATACAAAATAGGATTAATTTTCCCCGCGAAATGTCGTCCACGCGTTGTCTCCTATTTGAGAATGTTCATCAAACTGGAGATCTCCAGTTTGCTCAATAGGCAGTGTTCCCACCCATTTTTCAATATGGGGGTTTTTGTACCCCCATGATTTGGAAAATGGGGGTACAGCTTAATTTTTGGGGGTACAAGCAAAATATTTTAGGAGTACCATATTTGGCAATGTTTATTTTATATTTATATACGCCTGTGATAATAAAATGGAATATTAACAGTCCGAGTTCTTTTTTCATGTGTATAATTATATTAGAAGTTGTGTTTATTTTCAGAAAAAGAGCACACATACATTATAACATCAACCTAATTGTTAATAAAATGTCATTTAACCTCAGTACTTGTGTTGCTATTAGCAGTAGTCACTAGTATAGATGAACACTTAATGTCAGGGTCTATTTTTAAGTGAACACTTTAGAGTGTCATAACCACCAGTGATTTTTTCATATTTTCCTCCGAAGTGCCCATACTTTTTTTCATAGGGAATTTTACAACAATGAACCTGCATGCCATAAATGTTAATAAATAATGGACATTTTCATTGATTCCAACTTCAGTATTGTGTTTGTGTGATACCCTGGTAAATTAATTAAATACACAAATAAATTCAAGGTAATATAAACTGTTTTAATATTGGTCAGTAATATTGATATGTTTTTCATTTTGTTTAGCGATCAAATGTTCTTTTATGCTCTGACATCGTAACAAATAATTTATAGTACCTTCTATAAATGGAGAGGACGAATCTTTCTTGTTATGACTTTCTACAGTCAGATGTAACCGTAACTTTCAACTCAAGTCATTCTCGGTCGTGTCGCCGTCTCCGACCCAATTTAATTCTTCTAGCCATTTTGTTTGAAATAGTTTTATCTTTTTTGATTCGAAGAGGGGACAGATTGATTACGTTCCTCACTATCTGTTCACTGTCAGGTGCCGATCGTTTTCTCAGTTTATATGGCTGGGGGATTAAAAAATCCTTGCAGTGTAGTTTGTTTTGCCATGCTTCGGTTCAGTTCGTCGAGATCATTAAAGCGCTTAACCCTACAGACTGGATATTCAAACGTTTAAACGACACCGATCTACCAAGAAACGTGATGGAAAAACCCCACAAGTTTCAGTTTCGATTTCTGACTCGGTCTGGTCATGTCAAGTCCGAATGACGGAATCGTTATAGGGCTATGTTAGAGCAATATTTATTGCGATATGCTCATTTTTTTGTGCGTGCAGGGCACGTAAGAAGGTAAAAATATGTACGTGATTTTTGTAGAATAAGCGCGAATCACGCGCGTTTCTGCGTGAATGGGAACACTGATAGGGACCCTTGACAGGTATGCATTGATGTATTTTAAATAGCACTGCAGATAGACTACCGGTAGACTCCGGTAGTGTTCCTTTTTTTCATGGGGAGCTATCAGCCAGACATATTTTTTTGGTCCAATGGTTTTGGTACGAGTTTATGGTATACATGTCAAAATATAAACAATGTCGAAATGGCGTTGCATTTGCATCAACACCTGTCGCTGTGCCTTGCAAGAACGTCAGAAAAACTGGTGCCAATTATGTTATTTTTAATTTCCTTTTTTGCTGTGTTGTTCATTGTTTTTAGTGAAAATAACACCCAGTTAAATAAGTAAAATAACTGACAATTGACCAATGAAAACGAAATTGAAGACATTGGACATGACACAAGTAGACAATCAGAAAGTACAATCAAAACAAGTTCGGAAGTGTTGTATTATGACGTCATAACTCGTGTGGCAGAATACTAGCTGCCACACTCATGAAATTGGTACTGAAATCATTAAATATCCTATAGGCCTCAGGCTCTATTGAACTACTGAGACATGCATGACGTCCTGGATACGTGATAAGAAGCTTAATTATAAGCTTATAATTGAGTTACACATTTTAGTAAGCATTATGATTCAAATCATTTATATACCTACCCTTTTTTCTTTTTAGGCTCTGTTTTTTCTTTGACTTTGATGGCGGCATGACACCTGAAAGAATTCATTTCAATTCAATTGCTGAACAATATGCATACAATGATGATAAAGTTTGATACCAGTGGCAAAAAAACAATAAAGAAAGCAAAAAATCTAAATAAACAGTCGAATCTGCTCGAGCGACCACTCCTACTAAGCGATCCTCTCCTCTAAACGACCATTTTAATTCCTCCCATGTGATTAGCAAAACATTCTACAAACAAAATGACGGAAAGCATGGTTGTTTACGGCTGCCGCCATATTGGATTAGACAAGCTACTAAGTTGTGGTGTGTTACCGCGAAATAGACGAATCGTTTAACATTAATATGATGTATTATCATAGGATTATTAAATTTATAACGCGACCGGTTGTTTTGGTCCCGAAATAGATGTATAACGACCGTTTTGAGATCAAAATTCATCCCAAAATCAACGACCCGTTTTCTGCAATCTAAATTGATCCCAAAATCCATGTATAACAATTGCAAACGTTCTTTGAGACCGAAACTTTGGAAAGTGGTACCAAAATCGATGTTTAACGGCCATTCTCTGGGATGAAAAGTATCCTGATATCGATATGATGGTAACCAGGTAACTGTTAGTGATAATGAAACCAAAAGTCCATTGGCACAGCGGGCGAACTTGGTAACGTAGCAGTTTAAAGTGAAGACTGAATTTACTGAAATCAGTATAGACAGTTAATAACTTTTAAATGCTTAAATAGTATTATTAAAAACGTTACGCTCAGAAATACAATTGTTTTGTTTTAAACACATGTGAAAGATAAATTAACCAAAATTAGCATTTTCCGATTATAATTGATAATCGTTCATGAAAGGTCTTCCGATAATCGATTATGATTTCTCTTCTATGATTTCTCTTCGGATTCCCAACACTAGTACTAGTAAAACCAAATCCAAATTCCAGAAAATATCTAAAATTGAACTTTATCTTGCGTTTGTTGTGTAACCTACATAATGTATCTTTCGGGTTTTGTCTTATTTTCGGTGGGTAGATAGGAATTCTGGAAAGGGAATACAAACTATTTTATTTTAGGCCCGATTGTCTGTCAGACTTACCTTTCTATTGCAGTCCATAAGCAGTTGTGTCAAAATGAGAAACAATACAAAATAAAAGACAAGCAGTATATTCAGATTGGGAAAAGAAAACCAAATAATTAAACCCACAAATAAACAGCTCTAAAACATCAAAATCTGAGTCTGAACAAAATGAACAAGCTTCTGAAAATTCTATATCGGACAAGAAACCAAGAAAACCAAAAGGAAAATCATTCAAAATCTGGTCCATGCTGATTACTAAACTAAAGAAAAACAAAATAAATTGGTGCAAAACAAAACAAAATGATTACGAATCCGCCAATATGCCTGTGAACAAAAACAAAGTGACCTCATTGAAACATTGGGAACGAATTGAACACTTTAAAAATAAAAAAAAGACCAGAACACTGGATCAGGATAGCTATGCCAAATCCTGCAACTTGTTTCAACTATTGAACCTGTTTTTAACGAACTTATATGGGAGCCACGCCTGCAAGTTAATGCTGTTCGACGGTCCTGTGCATTATCGCCGTAAATGTATTCTAAAGTGAAAGTGAGTGATCGAAAGCTACACAGTAACACGTCACTGGATTTCGACATTTCAACGTAAACTTTTGTCGGGCGTATCTCACAAAAATATTCATCAAAACATAAACATTTGTAGAATGTATTGTCATCAGTTCAACTAGTGTTTTACGCAGCAGAAATCGGTTCTTCTCGAGTTTACAAATATCACGTGTTGAGCAGCATGGCTTCGTCGTTCACCGGTTCACTTCCGGTTGTTTCACACCGAATAAAAAGATCGAAATTCCCATAGATATAGTCATTACAATAAATCATCAAATTAGAATTCATTTCGACTTTCCCGAATTAAATTATTTCTCCATGTACACTGAATAAGAAAGCGATGATAGGATATTGATACACCCCCACCCCACCCCGCTCTGAATCGGGTGAGAATTCTGTTAAACATTAAAGCGTTCAACACGTCATTTGAATTCGCTGGTAAATTACAATAATTGCATTCAAATCCCACATCAGAATGATTAAACTATCTTTACATACCTTGCTAGTGTGCGCCGCGCCACCGTGTCAACCTGATGAAATCTGCTACGAGTCCACGTGAGTGAAAAAATAAACAAGACTGCGCAAACGCAGCTTAATTACGGCGCGAAAACACCAACGCGTTTGTTATTACGGTAAGGGAAGCAACTCTTATTGAGAGTCCAGTTCCAGGACAAACTCGTTTTCTTAGAAATTATGAGTTAACATTTATTTCAAGCAATGAACTCATAAGTAATGCTATGGCAAAGTTTTATAACAGAATTAGGAGCTAACCACCTAATTCTAATTAACTCTTAAGTATTGGCCAAACCACACTGTTAACTCCTAACTACTAAATGCTAGCACGGACGGACGGACGGACGGACGGACGGACGCTGCACCATCACATAAGCTCACTTGGCCCTTCGGGCCAGGTGAG
>CANQLB010000048.1:0-29380 GCA_947623455.1 Mimachlamys varia
CGCTAATTATGCCTAGCACTTGACAAGAGTCTTTTAGGTTTCGACTGCCTTGATGCGATAAACAAATAAGTTACCTCTAATTGAGAAACAGATCCTCAAAAGATCTCGCTGATGATGCCCGATACTATCGCAATCGACAACCGCGCCCTTTCTCCTCTAAAGACAAAAGAGATTTGCAGGGGGAAAAGAAGGATCGATAAATTGAGAAGTAAATAATCATAGCGCATCAACAGAAGGGGAATCTGAGATCCTTGCGGCACTGGGGGCAGGTTTTCTTCCTGCGCAGCCATTTGGCCAGGCACCTCTAGTGGTAGGAGTGCTAACAGCTTGTGATGAACACTTTTTGACGGATCTTGAAGATCGATTGGCAGATCGCGCAGGGTAAGTCGCTGAACTAGCTGAGATTTTGGTTGTTGAGCGAGAGAATCTTGTTTTCCTTTACGACAGCCTTGTAAGGGTAAGGCCTGGCAGCCTAATAAAAATAGTTGGCGAAAGGGTGCTAGAAGTCCGTCAGCGAGGAGTCCTTCTGCCGAGAGGAGATAGGCTAGAAAAGACCACTTAGTTACTCCATCTATATATAGCGCATATTAACAAGACCCCCAATATTAATGAATTACGATCAATCTAATATCAATCTCTAGATTCGGAGCCTTTCTGTCGAAAAGATAAATTTGCCATTTTCTGAATCGCATTCCCATATGGAGTCCTTGATTTCAGAGTTTGGGAGTTCGCCCCACAAGCTCCTCGTGCTCAATTCTCATGTTGACAGGATACCGCGCGCTGGGCAGACCTTCTTTCTTAGGAGAGGCTCTCTCACCTGGGACCGCTGGCAGGATCTTCCCCTCCACCCTGTCTGCGTGGTCATCGACAATGCAGAAGCTATGATCCTAGAATGCGAGGGGCTGCTCTCCCACCGCATCAACGACTGTGTAGTGAACCACGCTCTCCGCGAATTGGACTCGGTCAAACAATAGAAACTGCCAAGCTCTGACACGGCAGCCCTTATGTCCCAATCACAACCGGGGATGCGGTTCCAGATCAACAACAACCTGTTCTGTCTGGCAGTGGCGTATCTCAAGCATGTCCTGGCCATTATCACAAAAAACAAGAAGGGCGCTCGGCACGGCTCCTGCATCGAAGTGGGGGCCTTCCGAGACCGCGTGGAAAGAGAGGTTCTCATCGACGAACATGCCTTCCACCGAATCCGCTCAGCATTCATCTCAAAGTACAACAATCGCTTCCCGTTCACCCTCCACGTACTGCAGTTCTACGAAGGCCTGTACAACCAAGTCGACTACTTTGGGGCAGCCAACTATCGAGTGGTAGAGCACTTCAATATGGGGAAGGCCGAACTGGTGCTGGTCTGTGGCAATAGTCAGCTGCTGCTGCAGCATGTCCTTTCACGGTCGAGGTAATTTTATTGGTGAAAGGGCTGCTGCCATAAGAAGTCCTGGCAAGACGGCTGACAAACACCCTTAAAGGCAAGATACAGGGCGTGCCTGCAACTAGCGGGATCTAAGGACTGATTGTCACCACCAACGAATACGACGTGAATCTGAAGATGGGCCGCAGAAACCACAACTAGAACGAGATAAAGCGTTCATACGGGGCGATGATCTACGAATTGACCTCAGTGACCCCTGACGGTATGCTGTGCTTCTTCCGAGAGTACGATGAGATGCACGACATGGCCAAGGAGTGGGACTCTGAGGGTTGGTCCTCAAGATCCGAGAGTTCAAGGATCTCTTCGTGGAGTGCAGGGGCGAACCAGGAGCCAACCAAATCGTCTGTGAATCCTTTCTACACGCGTGCGCCATAGGAAGAGGAGCAGTTCTATTTCTGACCTGTGGATCTGAACTAGCTAACCAGCTCGCCCAGCACATGGAGCTGCTGTCCCTGTGCCTGATGTCGGGCTGCCTATCGAGAAGGAGAACTCATGGCTTTCCCAGGCCAGGATGCAGTGCATGGGACTCGACAAGGCTGGGATGCGGGAAATGCTCGAATGGGAATCGCAGATCCGAACCTACCAGACAATCGAGCCATGGCTGGTGCAGGCGCGTGGGCGTCAGATGCTGATCTTCGCAGACGGACGGTACAACAACGACAAGATGCAGTTCCTATGGGAGCTACTCCCTCAGGTCCGCAAAGAGTCGCTCTCGACAGTGCGATCAGTGGAGCAAGTGCGCCTCTTCTTCAGCAAGAAATCGTGAATACTCGTGAAATTAGATATGCTTCTTTTATTAATTCAGGCCTCGTACTGGACATCCAGTTCGGAGGACAGGCTCTGTGATTTCTACTCGCTCATGAACTCCTCCCGCAGTCGGTTCATCTCTGTCTACCGCTGTTGCAGCTCGTCCTCGAGCTTCGCCATGAACCGGTCCAGGCCGCTCTCTGGCCGCTCTGATCGCGCTGATCCATAGCTGCTGTACACCTCGTCCTCTTTCATCGGATGAATCCTCTCGACCCTCTGCACAAGCAGGGTCAGTTCATCGATGCGTTCCTTGAGGTTGGCGATTTCCTGTGAGTGTCTGGCCTTCAAAGTGCGCATAGCTTTGTTGAGATTGTCGTTTTCGTGCTGAAGTCCACTCTGGCTATGAGACAATTACCTTACTAGCCTTGTATTCTCCGCCATAAGCCTCTCGATCTCGGCCTAGCGGTCGTCCAAGCCCTGCCGCAGCTGCTGATTGCCCTCCTTAAGCTGTTCGTTGTGGGAGCGGGTCGAGCCCAGCTGCTGCTCTAAAGCGATCAGCTCGTTCTTCTTGCGCATGAGGACGGATTCGAGCTGCTGTCGTTCCCCCTTCAACTCATAATTTCACCTTCATGCACCTGCCGCTGTTCAGTCCGTTTGGTAAATTCGTCCAGCCTTTCAGTGCAATCGTCAAGTTCTTTGCGCAACCTGCGATTCTCCTCCCTCTTGAAAGTGAGTTCTTGGTGCAGCTTGAACAAGGCTTGACGATTGGCGCTCTGGTGATCCTCCTCACTCTTTGAGCTGTCGTGTTCGCTATGTCTGGCCTTGAGATCGACAAGTTCCAAACGAGTTTCTTTCAGCTCCCTCTCGAGTTTGGAGGCCTTCTCATGCTGCTGCCTTTAACTCGACAGCATTTCGGTCCGCATCAGTCCTGCACTGTCCCGATCGTCCTACTAGAACCGTCTGCGATGGGGCCACCGTTAGTCAATTTACCGGGTGAGCTGTCTGGACCGCTCCCTAGCCTCCTCATACTTCCTGGAGAGACTATCTATTTCCAAGCGGTGTTTGACTCCCTGGTGTTCTAACTGTTTGGCGTGCTCCTTGAGCCGGGCGAGCTAATCTTTAGCGATGGATAGCTTGCTTTCTGAGCTTCGTAAGCTCTCGGCCAGATCGATCCCCGCCTCTGTCTTGGCCTCCAGTTCCATCCTTTTCTCCTTGAGAAGCCGGTTTAGTTCGTTCTGTTTGTGAGTGGATGCAGCGAAGTCATCGGCCAGCTGCTTATGCTTGGTCAGCAGACTGTCATGCTTCTCCTTGGCGAGGTTGGCCTCACGCTCACTGGCACGGCACTGCTGGCGGATGGCCTCCACCTCATGCCATAACAATTTCTACTTGTTCTTCTCTTACTCCACCTCCACCATGGCCTTAAAATTCTGCTATCTCAGTCTAGTCTCACGGTCCTTCTCCATCGCGATGATGTTCTGCTGCAGTTTTCTGTTTTCGTCCTGCGTGAGTCTCAGCTTGAGCTCGTACTGCTTGATGGCAGACTCGTACTCGGTGATCAGTTCCCCAGCCTTTCGAACGCGATCCTGCTATTTGACCAGCTCGTTCTTTTTAGTCTAAAGCTGAAGCAAGGTGTCTTCCAGTCTGCCCCTGCATTCAGCCATTCCCTGATGCATTCTCGCCAGCTCGACCTTCTGCAGCTCAAACTCCTGTAGTTCTTCAGCCATTGATCTACACTTGTCAGCGGACTTCTGCTTGTCCGTCTGCAGATTAGTGAGAACGGTCTGCTGCTAGCTCACCATTCGAGTGGTCTTTTCCTGCTCATAAGAGAGCTGATCGTTGGCTCTTCTTAGCTAGTCAGTCTCTTTCTCAAAGGTTCGCCGGGTATGTCGGTCCTGCTCTTCCAGCCGTGCTTTCTCCTTCTGCAGGTCGTTTACGAGTTCTTGCAGTTGCATTACTTCCCCTTTGTAGACGTTGCATTATTGGACCTGCTTTTCCAGCTGCCTGCCCTCCTCGGCATCGCGGTGCTCGACCGGGACACGCTTTAGCTCAGCTGTCAGCAACGCCAGTCTTTGCTGGGTTTCGGAGTCCATTCTCTGAGCTTGCCTAATCTCGTACCTCAGACTATGCAATTCCTCGGCTAGCTGCATCTTCTCCCGTTCTGAGAAACTGAGCTGCATCTCGACCTGCTTCACGTAGTCGTTGGCCTTGGAGAGAGCCTCGCTCTTGGAGTGCAGCTGGGCTTGTTTGTCCTACAAGCTGCCCTTCATGGTAGTGACTTCCTGCCCCATCCTACCCAAAGCTGCTTCTTTGGCCTCTTTCTCCTAGCGCAGCCTCTTCTCTTGTTCCTCTAGCAAACTTTGTTTGACAGCTTTCTTCTCTAGCTCTATGGATAGCCCTCTCATACGGTCTTGGAGGCTTTCTTCCTCGCGATGGAGGTGGTTGTTAGCAGATTGAAGCTGTTCGACCTATCTGGCAAGCTCAGCCTCCCGATGCTTGAAGAAAGCCTCCTGCTGGCGCATATGCTCCAACTGGAACCGCAACTGCTGGGTTTCTGCTCTCCCATTCTTCGCCTCCAGCTCATACCTTTCCAACTCGAGCACACACCCTTCCAGCGAATAGACCTTCTTCTAGCATGCGGACAGCTCTTGCTCTAGACGCTTTATCTCGCGGTCTTTAGCAGCCCCCTCTTCGGATGCTTTTTGCAGACAGACACAGCACTCCAGTCGTTTTTGGTTCTCGTGCTCGCAGTCGGCTAACTTGGCCCGTAAGGAGTTGATTGTCATGCTTTGGTCTGTAATGGTCTTCTCGTAGTCCGCCAGGTGGGCTACCATCCCTCTCCTCTCAAGCAACAGGCCCGCCTTCTGCTCCTCTGACTAATTACACTTACCACGCAGGACTGTCACCGCCTCTTCCAAGTCTTTACGGCAAGTCTGCTCCTTCAGAGATTCATGGTTCCGAAGCCGCTTCAAGTCGTCCTCCAGTGCTTGAAGTTGATGCTGGCATTTCGCTAGCTGCTGCGACAACTGCTCTTTCTCGAACCTTGCAGCTTGCAGCTCAGACTGCTGGTCCTGCAGCCGGTGGTCCTTAGCCGTCATGCTATCCTGCAGGCCACGTTCTTTCTCCTCCAGCGCCTTCCGCTGTTTGCTCTAGTAGTCGAGTTCTTGCTTCAGGGCGTTAATTTAGAAAACGAGCTCAGGATTTTTGGCGCGCAGTTATGCGTTTTCTCGTTCCAGGTGGTCGATCTTGTGCTGAATGTTCTGCTGGGTCGAGTGGCAGTTATTCAAGGAGGACCTGAGTCGGGTGGTCTCCTGACCCGCCTGGTGGAGGGCATTTTCGAGGGAGTGCGTCTGGTCAAACAGTGTCGATATCTCATTGTTCTTTAGCAAGATAGCCCGGTCCTTGTTATCCAGTAGTCCTTTCACTCTGCTCAACTCGGTCTGCAGGCCCTGGGTCCTTTCAGTGGCCAGTTAGAGTTCGATGGCCAGCTTGTCCCGTTATGCTTCCAGTTAAAATCCGTTGAACCCCTCTTCTTCGAGGCTGGGCTCTTTGTACCCTGCTAGATCTTGTTTCCTGAGCTTGGGCACTTTTTTGCGCCAGACCTTGCCCTTCCTGCGGTAGCCGTCTTCGATGTATCGGTTTGCGCATATCTGGCAGTCTGCCTCGTGACTGAGTTCCTTACAGGCGGGACAGTCAGGCCGAATGGACGAAAACGAGTTGGACAGGAAAGGATCCCCAATTTTTATCGGGTGGTGAGCCTTCATTTCAGATTATAATAAGCTAAGACTGTCCTCTCAAGCTTAAGTTTTAAAGCACTTGGCGGATAAGGAAAGGGCAAATTAGTTCTTATATATCCCTTTGAATGAGTAACAGTAAGGTCCCCCCCAAAATACGCTGCTCTCTGGCCAACATCAATAGCTCTGAGCTTGCCCTCGCCAGGGATTCTCTCAAGCTCCTCAAGAGCAAGATATCGAAGGCTCAGGAAGTCCATGACGGGTCTCTCTACGACACTCAGCGTACGTTTTCGAAGGAGAAGTACGACAAGATGGCCAGGCTCAGTCTCACCAAGCGCTCTTCCCAGCACGAAAACAAAAGAGCTAACGTGCCGATGCCTGGCGCCAGGCCTCAGACCCAGGTCCTGCCCGATAAGAGAGATCCCAAGCAAAAGGTGGCTAAGAAGGAGGAACCGATGTCTCGCCACAGGTAGGACGAAATCGGCAGCTATCGGGACAGCCAACTAAGCCAAAAGTCTCGAGGTCCTCCTCCACCCCCAAGCTATGAAGAGATCCCCATTGAAGTCCTGAAGAAGAAGGTTGCGATTCCTAATGAATTTGAAGATGACTAGGACTAGATCCGGCTCTATGAGTGTCGGAAGGGATGCGGGAGGAAGTTCAACCTCGAAGTCCGGGAAAAGCATGAGAAACATTGTAAGGACGTTTTCCAACAGAAGAGGAAGGTCTTCGATTCAAAGGGACAGCGCCTAGACGCGGATGACCTAAAAGACCTGAAAATGGTGGGAAAGCAGCCCAAAGCCCCACCCGCAAAGAAAGCAGCGGGAAAGAAGTAGAAGTGGAAAGCCCAGCACGAAGCCTTCCAAATGGCAATGAAGAGCATACGAGGGCAACTAACAGCGGAGTAGAAGATAAAGCAGAAAGAACTAATCGACGAGACGAACGACTACATCCGGTGCAAGTTCTGCGGGCGGACCTTTAACTAGACTGCAGGGAAGCGGCACATCCAGCACTGCGAGAAAAAGAACAAGGAAATGATGATGAAGAAGAAATGATTCGCTTTCGATCAGCCTTCACGTTATGATCTCGACTAGACTGCTGTTCGAGTCTTGCTCGTCCTCCATTGGATACTGTTCTTCGCCTGATGACTCTTATTCGTTGCTCTCGCTTTATTCCTTGCTCCCGCTCTCTTACTCGCTCGGTGTGTGGATTTGGGCTGAGAAATGAACCTCTCCGGCTTCGAGTCGGACTCTCTTGCGGCGTAGGATCGGCAGCAGCCGCATCACGTCCGCCAGTCGGCCCTCCTCCTCCGCCACTCCCAGCAACTTTTCTGCCACTTGACGGAACCGGCTCTGATGAAATTCGATGAGGCAAGGCAGCACCCTAGGAATGAGGTCCATCAGCTCGAGCAGCTGCTCCGAGGAGGCATCCGGGTGAGTGAGTCGTTCAATGGTAGTCAGCTGCAAGAATACCCGGCCCAGGAAGGCCGAGTTGTCCCCACTCTTTTTAAGGGAGTTGCATTTCTGGATGACTGCGAAATCTCGTTGCTAGATGGCATGACCGTTGTCCAAGCGTTCTCGGATGACCCTGGCATCCTCTTCCAGTTGGGATTGAGACCGGTAGGTTGCGATGAACCTGCTCTACCGGCCAGAGATCAAAGGTAGAAGCAGCAAACTGATCAGTTTCTCATGAAACTCGTGGGGAGGCAGCCGGTCACTGTCCAGTTCTTGGTGGAGTCGTTCTTCAGTGTTGACGAGGGTCTGGACTTTCATGTCTTTGGGCTCGCGGAGGTGCAGGGTGTTGAGTTCGGTGAGCATGTTCTTGAATTCCCGGATCGAGTGGAGACCCAGACTCTCCTTCACTGCAAACAGACTTTCCAGGCTGTCTGGCCGGTCCATGGTGGTCATCTTGGCCAGTATCAGCTCCTGGCAGGCCCGGTCGATAGTCTCGCTTTTCTTAAAGAAATCGATAGCGGGCCGACCTCGTTCTGCGATCTGCAGCAAGGCCTCCCTATTGATGAGGTAGACGGACAAGTTGCTCTGCAGGGTCTCCTGGGCCTTAACGAACTCGATGATGCGCACGATGGTATCGACAGTTGTCTAGTCCTGGTGCAGGGCGCGATATCCATCTACCATGCGCTCACAGAGGAAGAGCTTCTGATCAGCCGGCTTGACGACCACCTTCATGCGGTCGTACCATCTCCGAAGGTAACAAAGCTGGTAGTGGCAGCTGTCATAGAAGGGTTCTGGCTTGGTGATGGGGCTGCTTTACATGACACTGTAGATAGCCTGGATCTCGGCGGTCAGCTTTTCGGCTTGGCTGCTAATCAGGTCGAGAGAGCAGGTTTCGATGGCTGCGGCTACCTCTGACTTGCGGAGGATTGTCTCTCTGAACTCCTGGCATTGCTCAAGAGTGGGCCTTTCCCACATGAGCCCCTCGTAGTTGATCCGCAGCATGGCGTACATCTCGTTGAGCCGTGCGAGCTTGGCCCTGACCGCATTCTCAGGGTAGCTGCAGTCATGCATGAGCTTGAGGATGTTCTCCAGGTCGACGGAGGGGAACTTGTCCTTCTTCTGCTCCTCGAACACACGCAGACTGATCTTGCTGTAGAGCAGCATCGACCGCAGCTTCTGCATCAGCTTCTGGACTGCCAGCCTGGGCACTTTGTACTTCGGGAGGTCTAGGAAGGCGTCTTGAAGGATAGCTTTCACCCGGATGCATTCCTGCTGGTTCTCGAGAAAGCTCAAGGAGGGCGGCAGTTTGCGAAGGGTGCCCCCCGCAAAGGCCAAGAACTGCGAGCACTTCTGATAGCTATCCTCGTCCTCGAGGTGCTGGTTCTGTTTCAGGGCGGTACACAGCTGGCTCAGATTCATACAGGTTTCCGCTCGTGTCTCAAACTTCTCGAGATTGTGGGTCTCACTTTTGAGGTGGTTGATGTGCTTGCGGATGCGGTCGAGGGAGTCGGGGTGGTACCACCCTGCCTGCATCTTGCGGACTGCATTTCGTGGTAATCGTGCAGCTTGGACTGCCTTTTCTCCATGGAGACCACCTGGTTCTCGATCTCCTTTATCTTGCCCTCCACTGCCTTGACTATTTAACCTGCGTGGCTGAAGTCCTTGCTGCCATCGAACTGTTTGGACAGCATGTAGAACCCCTCCTTTTTCAGAATCAGCTTGACGCCCTGCTAGTGCTGGTCAGTCGCCATCAGACTGTCTTGGCCCAGAGCACGTTCTAGCAGGAAGCACACCTTCAGCGCCCTGATCACCTCCCCTTTGATCTTTTTGGGCCAGCTGTCCGAGTAGCCAGGCAGGGCTGATATCCTGCCCTGCTCAACCAACTTCTGCTCGTCCTGAAGGTCCCTGACCTGCATCTCGATGACTCTGCAGGTGGACAGCTCCAGACACTTTCGAAATGCGTGTCCTTCGTACTCAAAGTCTTAGGGGTTGACTCTCACTCCGCTCTCCTTCTGTTCTTTTAAAGCCTTCACCGTCACCCGCTAGACTCTAGACTCTTCTTTCCTTTCCAGAGAAGGTACCTTCCGTTCCGACCTGCGCTACTTGGAAGGGGTCTGCTTGGTGGGAGTCATGTCAGAGTTCACAGAAGGCCTAACCTTGGAAATCAACCTCAACTCCTTGGAAGGCCTGCCTTCGTTTTTTGGTCTCTTGTCAACATGCTTCGACTTCGCCATGATCTCCAGCTGCTCGACAAGCTTGGTGAGGAACGCCTTCTTCCGGTAATGTTTGCTGCTGATCATCCCCTTGATCTTGTTGAACATCCTCTATTTATTTGTTGGGAGGACTATCTCTCCGATTGCGCTTCTCTTCCTCTAGTAGTCCTGTTCCTCTTGGAGGAGTCTGCCCAGGTGCAGGAACTCGCGGAACCGCAGCAGGTAGGGCATCTTCTGGGAGGTTGAGGGCAGCTTTTTTGATTGCGCGATTGACCGGCAGCGGGGGCAGTAGAAGGTCGACTCGTGCTGGTAGTCGACGCACTCGGAGTGGAGCCAGCAGTGACATCGGTCACACTGCACCATGTCCTTCTCGCCCCCACAGTCGCAATGGACATACTCGAACTCGTGACTCGGACAGGCCACACAGAACAGCAACTGTCCCAAAGACAGGGTGGTCTTGTCCCTGAACTGCGCGATTTCCCTGAGATTGTCGGATCTGGAGAGGATGGGCTGGATGAGCTAGTTGAAGAGCATGCAGGGCACGGCGGATGAGGTCGGGTCGGTCACCGACTTGATGCCGTAGCTCCATTTTCGGTTTTTGCCGTTCAGCAGGCAGAAGTAGTGGATGGGGAATGTGTTATCACTCCCATGCTTTTCGCAGTAGGTGTAGGTATCCCCCCAACAGCTCTTCTTGCAGGCATGGCAGAACATCTCGCTGGCCTGAAGAATTGGCCCGATTGCAATATTTCGAAGGCTCAGGTCTCGGAAATCGACCTTCACGAGCTCTTCGCTGAACAGGCCGCAGCACAGGTGGCTGTACTCCGTTTCGTTGATTTGGCTCAAAAGACCCGGGTGGTGACAGTATTTGCAGATGGCGTCCTTGCATTTCTTGAAGCAGGGGTCACACAGCCCGCCCTTCCAGCGGTAGCAGGCGGAGTGGGCCACCCTGCCACAGGCGGCACAGGCCTCCAGCCCCTCCCCATCGGCAAAGCACCCCTCACACACTTTTTGGCTCATTAATTAATTATCAGACAATATAATCAAGTCCTTGGCATTTCATTTTGCCAGTCCAGTTAGTTTATTCATAGATGGGTGGAACAGTGAGTATAGTTTATTAATATGGAGAGGTCCAAAGCACTCAAAATTGTCTATAGCAAGAAACTGCCACCTGATTTTGGGGTGCCTGTTCGCCCTCCCCAGCATCGTCCTCCTGACTCCGCTGAACATAAGAAGGAGCACCGAAACAGGGACCAGAAGAAGCACGGTCACGATCGCGACCAGCACAGCAAGAACCCTTTCAAAAGCTATCGCAACTACATCAATCATACGGAGAGGTGTGCAGAGGAAATGCTGCCTGGGCTGGACCTCGACACCGTTGAACATCTGATCTACCAGAAGCCTGACAAGGAAGTGGTCCAGCCTGCAGAGATCAAAGTGGAGCACCTTGTGACTCTGGGAGTGATGAAGAACTGCAGACGAACAGGCTCGATCCGCAAGGTGCTGCATGTGCCCAGCTTCAGTGTGCACGCATCTCGGTAGCAACCCGTCCAGAACAAGAGCGAACTAAGCGAGCTGAAATTCTGGATCTGCAACAGTTGGAAGGCTTTCGACTCCTACGACTATTTTTTGAAGGTGGTCCAAAACCCCTTCCTGAACCTGCCTGAGGGGTGCGTCACTATCCTCACCGAATTCGTTTAGGGGGGCTCTTTGTGTGATCTATTGAGGACGTCGATCACCCTGCCCTAGAAGGCTATCCGCCAGTTGATCTGTCAGCTGCTCTAGGCCTACTCCATCATCTAGCGCTAGAACGTGGCCTTCCAAGGGTTGTCACCCAGCCAGATCCTGCTCAACAGCGAGGGTCAGATGAAGCTCTCGTTAGGTCTGGCCCGGATCGTCTCAGACCCAGCCTCCGACGACGGCATTTTTGACCGTACCTACAACTTCAGTGCCACCGAGATCTCAAGCGAGGTGTTCAAGATCGGGCTGATTGCCCTGAATTGTGCACTGGGCAACTTCGAGATTCTCTGCGATGTCAGCAGCACTCTCGCCTCCGCCATCAAAATCATGAAGACCTTTCATTCGCGGGGTAGGGGGCCCAGCAAACTGTGTTGCCTGCTGCACTCCGAGCAACTCATTGCGGAGAATAAGCCCAAACTGGCGATCCGCGATCTAGTGAGGTGCTTAAGCGATGAATTCTAGGACTTCCTTTGCTGCTGTCTGAAGATAAACCCGTTCGAGAGGGCCACCCTCGAAGACCTCCTCAGCCACGCCTTCATCTGCAAGGTGATTGAGCAGAAACGACTCGTGCTAAAAGACATGCTGCGGATGGGCCCCAGCTGCAGCCTCTTTGAGAAGGCCGGCAGCCACCGCCTCATTAAGTTCATCGACTCGATCTCGATCATCTTGTCCGAACTGACCCTCGAAGAATTGCTCACTGTCAAGCGCAAGTGCAAGGTGGGCAGCCCCACCGTCAGGGCCATCGCTGACGAGCTGGGGGTCGAGCAGGCTCTCCTCGTGCTCAAGGTCAAGGAGCTTCTAGTCTGATTTCATACATCATCGTCGTTCATATAGTCACTTTTTGAATGAAACCCTTCAGGAACCGCATCAATGCGTCTTGGTCGATAGCGATTCCGATCCCCAACACCACCACCGCTAGGATACCCATCGCTAGGGCTAGCTTCACCACCCCCAGGATGATCGATAGCAGGTACTTGATGATTTCGATCACTATTGACACCAACAGCAGCAGCCCTACCACCACCATCGGCTACAGGTAGGCCCCCAGGAATTTGTGCACTCGGAGAAGGACTAATTGAATGGAGTGGCGGTTAAGGAAGGGGGAGGCCAGGACTGTCAGGAAATGGGGGAGAGGGGGACAGAGTTCGGGTCTGGAGAAGGGTTGGTTAGGTTGGTTGTCGAGCAAGCAGAAGGCCAGAGCTAGAAGAGGCACCATCATCGCCATCAGGACTAGGTTCTGAAGCAATGAAAGCAGCAGCATGTTAATTAAATAACAAGCAACACGCCCGTAAGCGACAACCCAATCGTCTTTAGCTTTGAATTTATAGGTCACACTATATGCCTGGCCTTTTGGACCCGCCTCCTCAGCGACCCGATCCGCTGGCAGAATTAGTTGACCTGAGCTACTGGGTCTTACCCCGAACAGCAGCTCTCTGACAGCACTTTCGCTAGTACTGGCTGCAGCTCCTGCCTGAGCAGAGAACTGCCAATGGGCAGGATCCGCTTAGGGCGTTGAACTCTAGCGAGGGGCAGCTAGTGGGCAGGGACATCAGAGCCCGTGTGCATCCAATCAGTCTATAAATAATAAAGCTGAGGCATGTGCGACGATAAAAAATATTTCCAAATCAGTCAACTGCGATAAATAGACTAACGTTGTTACCGTATGGCCCTCTTGTTTGAACGGAGACCTTTGTCTTCAGGCGGGATAGGCGGACTTGATGCCTGGTCGAGCTATTGACAAGATAGATAAGCCAGTAAGCCAGTTTGGTTGGGTTTTTATTGACACTCGTATCTTTTATGCGTACATAATTTTCTGCTCATAAGGTCATCTTGGCCCGGATCTCGGCCGCCAGGGGGGGGTAAGTCAGCATCGCCAGCTTGAAGGGCTGGCTCAGTCGGGACCGCGGAATCGCCGAGTCAGCCACCGCCAAGCCGATCAGCCCCTTCATATAAAGCATAATCGCCCGGTATTTCCACGGAAGCCCGGGCATAGCCTCGATTGCAGTCCAGTACTCCTCAAACACGTCTAGGTTGTCCGCGTTCTAGATGTTCTTGAGGCTGGCCTGGTAGACGTTCAGCAGCTCCAGCAGGGCCAGGAAGACCTGCATTTGGGGGTGATTGGGCAGGGATCGCTCAGCCAGCTGCCCGAAGCAGTGTTCCAACCTGGCCTAGTCGTTGGCCTGGAACGCCCCTAGAATCCCCACAATCAGGGAAACCGTGCTGTCCTCGTAGTCCAGAATCGGCTGCTTCTAGTCAGACAGAAGGGCCAGTCTGCTCTCCAGCGAGACTAGCAAGTCTGTTTGAAGGCGACCCTCTTTGGATTCCAGCTCGGATCGGAACGATGCTAAGCACGAGGAAACGGCCTTTCTGTTGTTGTCGCCTAGTTGTTCGTGCATGAGCCTGAGGAGCAGGGCTCGTTTGGCAGGGGGTGGAAGGGAACCCAGTTATTCCTCGCTGTAGAAGAGACGAGCTTGGTCCAGCTGACCCTGCAGTTCCGGGTCAGCCTTGATGATCTCGAGCAGTTTGTCCTTATAATGGGGCTCGGCCACTTTGTAGAACTGGACCAGCCAGTTGCCTTTGAACTTGGCTGCGTACTTCATCAGAGCGGACTGGTCGACCTTCTACCAGCCTTTCTCAAGCTCCAGATGCAGACTCTGCCCGTGGTTGTTCAGACTGAATAGACGGTATTTCCCTTGCAACAGAGAGTTGCGATCCTGACACACCCTCCTCTTGCAGGAGTGGACCTAGTTTTGCCGTAGGTGGAGGAGACACCTGGCCTCTGGGTTGCCGGGGTCAGCTAGCAAGGCCAGCCCGGCTTTCTCTTGCCAGTTCTCCTTGTTCTCTCTCAAACCCTGATCGGCCTCAAACACGTAGAGGGAGGATACCCGACTGCAGTGACGAGTCAGACAATGTTCTAAGGCGAGATACTCCAGACTGCTAGTATTCTGATACAGAGCTCTCAGGGTCCTTGAAAAGGGGCGAACCAGGTAAGAGCATTCGGGGTTAGCCCGGCCCCTCGAGAGCAGGACGAAGCCCCGGAGCAGCAGGGCTTTGTGCTACGGCAGTTCGGGTGAAGCCGCTTGAATCGTGAGCAAGTCAAGCTGCTCGGCCATTGCACGGTAGTCATTACGGAGTGGCCCTGAAAACCCGCCTTCCAAAACCTTGCAGATGACAGGGTAGCCATGCAGGAGTTTAAGGGCCTTGTGGCGGGTGAAAGAGTGCTGGTAGAAGTGGCTGGCCAATGGGTCGTGAGGAGTGAACAATTCTAGCAACAGACCCATCAGGTTCTCTTCGAAAGAAGATGATCGGATGCTGGCCATGTACCCACCTACTTTCTCACAGGCCAATCTCAGAACTTCTTGGGCCTGGGGAAGCTTTTGGGAGTATCCCAAGGCCAGGGAGAAGAGACAGGCGGCCAATCCGTAGTAAGGGCGTACTGAAGACGGGTCAATCTCGTTGCTCTTCAGAAAGAGCTTGATCGCCTCGAGGGTTCGTTGTTCCCGGAGCATCAGAAAGGCAAGTTGGTCAATCGCGAACCCAAAGTTCCGATCGACCTTCAGCGCCTTCAGGAAGGCCCCCACCTTGCTCTATCGCTTGCTCTCGAGACAGCCGTATATCGACAGAAGGAGAGGGTTGCGAGGTAGGTACTGGGTCAGGTTGAGCACCTGTTACTTAGTCAGAGTGGTGGCAGAGACCTTAGCACGCATGATCAGAAGGTCCTCGATGATCTCTTCAGCAAGAGGGCTGACTTGTTGGGTCGACAGTTCGGCAGGTTTCCCATCTAGAAGGGCCTGCATGTCGATCCCTTGCCCCTCCAAAAAGTGCTCGGCCAGCTGGATGCAAGGCTGAGGGTCTGAGTCAAGCAGGATGCTCGACAGCACCAGCAACTGGAACTTGGCCCGGAAATAGGTGTGACATCTAGTGTCGAAGGTCAACAGGCCCACCACTCCATCCAGACGCTAGGACAATACCGCCTTATTTTAAGACTTGCTGCATTAGAGCATCCTCACGTAGACCATCTCAAGCATGCAAGGATCTCGCCCAGCCAGCCAGCCTATCCCCCCATGTTCTCACAGAGCATCAGGCAGTCGAACGCCTTGACCTGCGCGTCACTGTGCTCCCCCAGGTAGAAATGGCTGACTGTTCGCAGCAGGCTGTACGCGATGAACAAATCCGCATCTTCTTTGCGCAGGCGGATTTCCTTGCTGACATCCGATTGTTTCCGGCCGAAGACAGCTAGGAACAGCTAGCTATAACGGTGGATCTCCAGTCTGGTTGCAGGCACGTTCTGCATCCCAGCCAGCAATTTCTCGCACTCCTGGAGACATTTGCAACAGGACTACAATTTGCCGAGGTTCTTGTAGATCTCGCCCACCATTAGCCACAGCCGGACCTCTCTCCTTGCACTGTCCGTCTTAGCGTAATCCCAAGCCAGCACTGGAGACTGCCCGAGTAGCATTGCTTCACCCAGGCAGAACGTGGTTTCGAGCAGTCGGTGCTCGTTCTGGTGAACCAAGTAAGGTGGCACCGCAAAGGGTCCTAGTTGCAATGCCTTCTCATAGTGTACTTTGTAATCACGAGTGGCGGCCACCCGAAAAGCCTCGACTGCCCGGACAGCAAAGGGCTCAGCCTCCGCATACTCCTGCCTCTTGATGAGGAGGGTAGCCAGTCCAAAGTTGACCCAAAAAAGCTGAGAGAACCCCACCGTAGATGCTTTTCAGCAGCTTCTCCCCCTCCTCCAGCCTGCCCTCATTGATAAGCGAGAGGTAAAACAGTCGATTCAGGTTGGGATCCTTGCTGCTTGAGCGGAAGGCCTCCCTGCACATATCGATGCACCCTGCACCGTCTTTTATAAGGTAGCGGCAGGTAGCCAGCATCAATTTGCTCTCGAAGTCGGTCGGGTCGATGGCGAGAACTCTCTGGATACTGGTTTAAAGGGCTGTGGGGTCGGCCTTCCCAGGTTCTGCGATGAGGCCTCGGATGATCGCCAGCTTCAGGGCGCGAACAGCATGGCGGCCTATCAGGTCAGTCCTGATTTCAGAGTGCCCCTCTACGGAAAGCGAGATCTGGCACCAAGTTTTCAGCAGACCGAACTCGGAATCTCCAGGTTCCTTCTCAATGACGCGATCAGCAATCTCCTAGAAAGGTACGCTCTCATCATAGACCCGAAAATTGCGTGCGATCTTCATGAGGTAGAGATAGTAGGAACGGTAGGTGTCGGTGGTGGCCTGCCCACGGTTGATCCTCTCCTTGAGTGTGTTCTTCATGGCCTCCAACTCCGGATGATCTTTGAACTCGTCAATCCCTAGCACAGCTAGCAGGTACTCCAGCGCACTCGTCTCTATCTTCTTGCGCTGGAGCTACAGGATGCGTCGTCGGAACAGGCTCAGTTCTTTCTCGCAGGGTTAATTGCCAGCCACCATTTACTTGATCCTTACGGGCAGGGTGAGCGGGTGAGTCTCCAGTTCGAGGGCGAGGTCAGGATGCGCTGTCACTAAAAAGTCATCCCTCCTGAGACTCATGACCAAGGGCGGTAGCCACGGATGATCGGCCAAGTCTCGTTCATGGAAGTAGCAGACGTAGGTCAGGAAAAGTTTTGAAAGCTCGACAGTACGGATGAAGATGTCTGGCTGGACGAACAGATTGCCATATTTCGAGGCCTGGTACATCTGGTACAAAGGGCTCTTCTCTTTGAGGAAGCCTCCCACCAAGAACTCGACTGACTCAGCGATCAGCTGGGGCCGGTTCTCCTCGATTGAGAAGCAGGTAGTCTCCCACAGCAAGTGGTAAAGCAGCACATTTGACCAT
This sequence comes from Mimachlamys varia, assembly GCA_947623455.1. Lineage (NCBI taxonomy): Eukaryota > Metazoa > Mollusca > Bivalvia > Pectinida > Pectinidae > Mimachlamys > Mimachlamys varia. The sequence continues at coordinate 17,132 of CANQLB010000048.1, forward strand.
TCAAAGTGCAGTCTCAGGTTCATGATATAGTTGCCGATGCGATCGCCTTGCACCTTCTGCTCATCGATGTTCCGGCAGTGCTCGATCACCTTGTGAGGAAAGGGTTGAGTTTGTGCCGGGCGGCAGGGGCGATCGCCTTCTCTGTTAGAAAGGAAATATCACCCTAGAAGTTATTTCGCTGGATATCGGTGGTGATTAGGTGGACGTACATCTCTGCTACCAAAGGAGTTACTTCTTCTTCGCTGCGATCAGTGGCCATCAGCAAAGCCTGTGCGTCTGCGTGAAGGTTGCGGGCCTTGAAGTTGGCGAACAGGTTCAGCACCGCCTCCGCATGCTTGGCGGTGTCTTTCTTACCCTTCAAGATTTCGATGACCTGCTTGAGTAGGAGGGCTTCGTCGGGCAGTTCGTTCCGCATCCTCTTGATCTTAGCGAGGCTGGTAATCGCGTTGACGTCGTTGGGTCTGGACTCGAGCACCTTGTTGAACTGAATAGTGGCGTCTTCAAGACGGCCCTTTTCGCGGAGGGCGAGGGCGTATAGGAGCTTGCCATCGACGGAAGTAGGGCACTGTGCGATGAGCACTTCGAGATGGTCGATGGCCTATTCGTGGTCTTTAACCTCGATGAGGTGCTTGGCTTTGGCAAGGCCTGCCTTCAGAGCCTTGTCCATGACAGATAATTTGTATCAAAGATAAAAGCAGGATGAAGCTTAATAATCTGGGTGGTCTTGTCTTTGATGCAGCCTAGGTTGGGACAGCAGTTAGTCGACAGGCATCCCCAGTTGAGCTTAGAGGTGGCTACTGACACCCGGACAATGTCGACTTGCTGTCGAAATCGGGAAACCAACCATGACTGGAGTTCGACTTCCATGGCCTCCGTCCATTCGATTCTATTTTATAGCCAAGTAATTCCTAGTAATAAAAAAACAGACCAGCCTTAAAGACGTGTTTGACTGGGGTTGTGTGATCCCGAATTTAAACGCGATGGCCCACAGTCGCACCTGCGTAAACAGGTGGACTAGGCAATTCGCACGAGTAATAATACGTTATGATAAGAGTGAAGGTGCACTGGAAGAGTTCTTCTGGAGACATCTAACAGTACGACGTCAACGTGTATCCGGAAGACACTGTCCGGTAATTTCTCGCTGGGCAGAAACTGTCCTCACTGAGGTGCAATGGTGGGTAGCCCTAGCCGGACAAAACCTTCAAATAGATTTACGAAACCCTCCACTCTGGTTAGCGCATGCCAGAAGACGACTAGTTTTCCGACAAAGTGCTTCATCTTGAAGGCTATTACAGAGCCCCTGGTGGATCCTGACTCTTCATCTCATATCACAAAACCAATCATACTGATGCTTGGACTCCCGAGGGTCCCCGTAATAAACCAATAATTGATAATGGATACAAGAACGGTGGAAGAAAGAAAGCAGGAGATCATGAGGAAACTGAACGAAGGAGGCAATCGCGGCAAGATCGAAGAGGAGCTCAGGCAGAAGTTGATTAAAACCGGCTGGAGGGACGACCTCAAGGCCAGAGCCAAAGAGATGATCCGGGAGAAAGGAGTGTAGCGCGTGAACATCTAGGACCTGGTCAAAGAGCTGACCTAGTACGGCCGCAGCCACATCCGCCAAGAAGTCAAAGAGGACATCCTGAACCTAATCCGAGCCCTGGCGGATACCGTAGATTGACCCCCTTCCGAATCAACAAAATTAATATGAATTGTTTTGAGGGGAAGTGATGCTTTACAAGCATATGTATGACCACTTGATCGTTATAGGAAACTGACCCCCCCAATAAATTATTTATGAACTCCAGAGGCTTTAGTCCGACCTAGTCACTCTCCTGACCAGCCAGTCTAGCAATGTCGCTTTTGCTCTTTCGGGCGGGTTCCGCAATTAACGGGTGGTTGACAGGCCCCCCCAGAACTAGCCGAGCCAGCCTATCCGCTCGATCAAAGCGCCCGAGCACTTCTTCGGGGACAAGATTCACGAGCAGCAGCGGGTCTTCAACTTCAATCGAAAGAGCTTCGACATCATCAACGGACACCCACTGTCCCACGAAGAGACGATAAAAAAGTACCCCAAATTCACACTTGAGGATAAGTTGCCCAGATACCAGTCTCCCAAGCTTGTGTCCAAGGCCATCGAGCGTAACTCTGGATAGCGATACGATGCTTTTGAGCCGCGGGCGCACTCCCCCTATCCCCCCTACTCGGGCTCCTACTAGACCCCCTCTTACCAGCCGTCCTCGAGCCCACCCCAGTCCCCCAACCCCGAGATGATGCCACCCCTCAACCCCTTGAACAGAGTGGCCGGAGTGCACAACAGGTACGGCGAGGCAAATGTGAGAAAAAGCTCACCGCACGTCCACCTTCCAATGCTTTATGACAAAAAGTACCTAAAAAACATCGACGAAGTGGTTATATGAACATTAATAATCATGATCGATTTCTCTCAGGCCCCCTGGTCCCGGCCCCCTTTCATCCCGATCTACTCCCAGGCCCTGCCCCTCACTGCCCTGCCCGAGCACCACCCCACTCTCAGTGTTCTCGAACACCAGCTGAAGGACCGCGGGTTCAAATATTTCAGGTCTGTTTTGCAGGACGGGAACAGCTTTGCTCGAGCCATCAGTATGAAAATCCTGGAGGAAGTACTCGTCTGACCAGTTTTCTAGTTTCCCCATTAAGTTCCTACCCTTTCTGTCCCAGGACTTCACCTACTTCAAGATCCGAAGGCACGAACAATTGGAAAACTAAGTGACCAAGCTCCTGCGGCACATCAGGAACAGCCCACGCAGCATAGCATAGACAGCCAATCGCAGTCAAGAGGCCGCCGACCTCATGCTGATCTTCCTGAAACTGATCCTACTGCACTTCTTTCTAAACAACCCTGACAACGTGGACTCCGAAATCCCATCCCTCCAGAATTACTATGGACAGGCGGTCGAACTCAAGACCAAATTCGACACCCGAACCCTACGCTATATCATCCGTTGGGCGGGCATCAACTTGGTCGTGTTCAGCAAGGTTGATGGGCAATTAGTCTAGACTGAGAAATACATTCGATAGGATAAAGAGTATGATCAGGCAACTTTCCATCTTTACAACGACTCCTTTCAGTGCTTCATCCTCTATAAGGCCCATGAGATTAGTCATGACAGCACTGACCACTCTGAGCCTAGCCTTATCCTTGATAAAGACGATGGAGAAAGCACGGCTCGGCCCACTGAAGCCGGGAAGGAAACCCTCCGCAGCAAGCGGTGCGTTCAGTGCAAGCGGCATTACGTCGAGCCGAACATTAACCCCATGTTCTGTCTGGCATGCATTCGTTACAAACCTAAGACCCTGGAGGAAGAAATCAACGAGATCAAGACTACTATCGACAAGCCCAAGGAAAAAGTATGCGAGAAATCTGAGATGGGGGAGCGGCCAAGATACGAATTCCCGGGCAACGACTAGGACTTATTAACCAAAGACGACTTTAAGCTAAACAAGCCTGAGCCATTACCTCCAGTCAAGGGGATGTAGAAGCATGCTTCCGAGATAAAGATCAAAGCCCCCAAGTAGTTGAAATAGGTAAAGCCACACCGTCCCATCAAAACCATCGATCCCTCCATGCCGATCATCCTGTAGAACGGTCCTTCTCCCTGCCCTACTAAAATGCTGCCTAAGAAGAAGTTGGTCCCGCCCTCTAAGCCTTTTTCCAAGGAAGAGTATTTCAAGTCGAAGGAACCTCAACAGCTCCAGGTCTGCAAAATGTGCAAGCGGCAATTCGAAAGCAGCAAAAGGTAAGAGTTCTGCCGAAAGGCCTGCCAGACAGCCGAGCTGAACAGACTGACTCGAATGGCGAGGAACCGCTAAGGCGAGGATAAAAAGCGTCTGCTGGTGGAAGCCCGCAAGCTCTAAAAGAAAGAACTGTACCCCTGAATGAACAATTAGAGGATTTGATGGAGTACGACAAGATCAGAGTGTACGGAGTGATGACCCTGAACCATCTGGACTCGCTGAAGAGCTCTTTCCAGATCACCGTCAGCTACCTGCAGATCTTCATCTCCTTCTACCTAAAAAACCCTGATATCTTGCAGGCCCTGCTTGCCTGCCTGCCCAAACGGCCTTCCCACTCCATCGAACAAATCTTTTAGGCCTTTGACTCCCGCGAGTTCATCAAGCAACTGCCGGTCCGCAGTCTCACCAAGACCCACCGCACTACCAACAACCGCCTCACCAGCGACAATCTCAGCATCGTCAAGGCCGCTTTGATCGTCCTAGCGAAGGGACTGCGGACCATCGAGTAGATCAGCAAGCTGGTAGTGATCTGCTACCTGGAGGAGATGGAGATGCAGATAAGTGGAGTGCCAGCCTTGAAAGACACCGTTTATCGCATCCTCAAGCAGGTCGATCTCACCATCAACCCCAAGCGTTTGGAATAGTTCATTGTCCGGTCAAAGCCCTTCAAGACCAACGAACTCGAGCGGAAAGAGTTCATCGCGGGGTTCGAGGCCTGGGAGGCATGGAAGATCCGGGAGGTCTAGATCAACGAGGGCAGGACTGTTACTAAGGGGCACAAGGTAGACTGCGTGCTGACCATCGACGAGTTCATCTTTCTATCTGGCAATGCAGACCGTCGGTCCGAGTTGCTAAACAAGCTGCCTCCGCACATGCCCAAACTGACTAGCTCGACAAGTGCCCCGAACATCTTCGCGATGGACAAAGACAGCTACATCCGGGAGCAGTACCTGCTGCACAACAAGGGGATGGAGGTCATTTACGAAGGGGTCGAGGTCAAGAGTCATGACCGTGAGCGCAGGGATAACGCTCGGGTTGCCGTCAAACACAACAACATTCGGGTGGAAAGGAAGTGCAATCCTCACCTCTACTTCGAAATCAGGGATGTAATCCTAGGGAAGCATGCCCGAAGGCCAATGCCTCAGACCCGCTGTAGGTACACCCGCAAAGAACGAGTGCCGAGGCTGGCCCAGCCTGTCCACTCCACCTCGCAGCAGGAACTTTCCGATATCGCCCGGCTCGTCAAGCAGCTTGAAGAGCAGATCGATAACATCTAATGAAGTTCACTTTATCTCAAAGAGAGACACATTGCCAGCTGACTTTTAGAACGCTCCGAAGTTGTACTCATTGGACCCTAAGGCCTGGCCGTAGACCCGACCGCCCTTGCTGTCAGCTTCCTTCCTGAAGTCCATGTTGCGGAGGTCGAGGCTGAATAGACCGTCTGGGCTGTTGATCAGGGCATTGTTGCGGAGGCAGGCGAGGCCTGTGGCAGGAGCCTTGAAAGGGAAGCCGAAAGGATGCTTTTGTCTAACGTCCCACAGGCGCAGGAAGTTCCTGGAGCACCCGATGGCCAGCAGAGGGTAGCAGATAGCAAGAGAGCAGAACTACTCATTTTGTCGTAACTCGGCCACCAGCTTCTGAGTGGTGAAGTCGAAAAGCTGGGTAAGGCCTTGAGGGTAGCAGCAGACTAGCTGTTCACTGACATCCTGCTCCATGCACTACACTGACACCAGCTGGGGCTGCTCCTTCTTGAATACCATCCTGGGCTTAAGAGTATCAAACCCGCAGATGAACAGCTGGTCAAGGTCCTCCCCAGCAAATAAGTTCATATCGAGGTAGGAGATGGTGTGGTACCCGGAATGAGTGGTGAGCTCCTCCTCACTGTGACTGAGGATGCCCTTCTCGTTGAGTATGACATAGTTTTCCCCATTGAGCAAGAAGCATCTTATCTGTCCTCCCTTGTAGTCGTAAAAGCTTTACAACTCGTCTGTTTCCAGGTCGTAGGTCATGATCTGATTACCGGCGCTGTAGTAAAACACGTTCTCGTCAACGTAGGCGCTCCGGAAGGGGTTCAGCCCCTCCAGGTTCTTGAGCATGGTGACCTGGACCGCCTCAGCAGGGCAAGACTTGTTAATAAGGCGTTCCTCATATACAGACACAGAGCAACTGACCCCCTTCCGGAAATGCTCCAGCTTTTGGATGCGTATCTGACTAAGATACTAGCTGAGTTTGTTTTGCTTGCCCTTCCTCTTCTGAATATCGCGTTAGATGCGGGCGTTTAGAGAGGTGCAGTCGTGCTCGAACATCAGCTTGATGTGCGACTTGCGGGATTCCAGCTCAGCGATCTTCTTCTCCAGCTTGATGTTCTGTAGTTGTCTTTGCATCAACAATCAAATCAGTTTTTCTATAAGATCCAGCGCCTGGGCTCGTTTTGGCTCGGGTAGCTTGTCCACCAGCGTGAGCACTTTCTGTAGCTTGCAGCCCGCTAGATATCCTTTGGGCAGCTGCTTTAGCAGGGCTTCGATGGGTTGCAACTCGCTGGCGTCGTGTAGGCATCCTTCCAGCGCGTAAACGAGCACTCGGTGCTTGAATCCCTCGTCGCGGAACGCCTCCCCCAAAAACTCCGCCAGAGAGGAGGCGTTCCCAGGCCCAACCAACTCCAAGATCTGTGGCTTGATGAAGCGAAAGGCGTTCTTCAATTACCGGTCGAGTCCAAGTTCAGTCGAAAAGAATGCTGGTCTGAACAGCTGGAGGAGTTGTTCAGGAGCGTTAGCTTGTCCGGACACAGCCCGCACAAATTAGATGTTGGCCTCGATGGTATCTCCAGGCAGGATACTTTTGCAGAGATCGTATTCGGCCAGGAAATCAGGAGCACACCCGGAGGACCGGATCCAGAGATCAGCCACTGTGACGATCTAGCAACTAAAGTCGAGTCGACTGTCACAGGGGTGAGGTATACTCTCTGTGAGCAAACCGTGCTCTAGCTCTGGAATCAAACAGTCGAGTTCTAAAGCCTTGAGACATATCTCTTAGAGGAAGGGCTCGCTTTCGGAACTTGGCAACACCAGTTTCTGTAACTAGCCAGCCCCGCATTCGGGGTTGAGCTAGGGGGTGTCCTATGTGAGGAGTTGTGCAGTGCGGATCGCATAGTACAGGATCGCTTATTATTAGGGCTGACCAGGCAGTTCCTCGTGCAGCCGATTGAGCAACTGACTCACCTAGTCCACCAGGACTGCCTCTCGCAAGTTCTTTCCCTACAGTGCGAGAATGCGCCTTTATCCTAGCCAGTTGGGGTTGAGCTTGCGATAGCCTGAAATGATCATCAATTTGAGAAAGGCGAGTGCTAGAGGGCCTTGGGCTAGGGAAGGGACCTTCTGTAGGCCGCGCATGCTTCTTTCGAGGTTGGCTAACGGCGTCATTCGCTGGTAGGCCAGCAGCCTCGTCCCTGCCTTACAGTCTGCGATCAGCAGAACTAAAAACAAACGGATGGGATCCCTCCGGGCTGCAGTCGAGCAGCTTGTTTGCAGCAACAGCTGTAGCTCTTTCAGGCCAAAAGGCGAGTTTACCAAACTGAACGGGCCGCCTCCAACCAGACACCCTTACGAGGACAGAACAGGGCCAGTACGAGCAGCATTGATCGCGAACTGCAGACTGTTCGAGTGGTAGGCCTACAGAATAAGAGGCAGCTTGGTCCTAAGGCGGTAGTTTTTGAAGAGGTTTGCGAGCCAGGTGGCCAGTATATCCTGGATCTCGAGATCAGCCAGTCGCATGAGGTTGGGCTAGACGGCCTGCCTCAGGGAGATAGCCGCATAAGCCATTTTCCAGGCAGCCGACATTAGCTAGGAGGGTGAGAGGGGAGCACTCTGGGGCAGCTGAAGAGAAATCTCATTGACCATCTCAAAAGGGAACCGGACTGCCTTCTCGGAGGCCTCGCTCAGCATCTCCGAAAAAAGGGTGGCTAAGGAAAACGCGTCGAAGAAGGATTTAGGCTTTTTGATGTAGCAGCTCTCGACCACGCAGGCAGCCCTCAGCCGCTCCTTCCGGGGGAAGTAGAACTCCTCCTCGAAAGAGCAGAACTCGAGGATTCCGTGCAGCAGCGACTCCACCTCATTGAAAGAACCAGCCTGCTCGAGGCACTCCTCGAACCTGCGTTCAGCGGCGGCCAGCAGGATGCGGTTCAAGTCTAGCTCAGTGAGGTTGTCCTGCTGACTGAGCACAAAGTCGTCGATAAGGTGGAACAGCTCTCTCACAAGCAGTTCCTAAAAGAACTGTCCTATGACCACGTCAGCCCCTGCCCCTTAGTGCTAGTCTATGAACAGCAGAACGGTCGCGAGGTTGTTTGCGCAGTCCAGGGGCACCTCCACGTCGTCCAGAGTCACCTTTTTCTAGTGGTCGAAAGAATCGTCAAAAAAGCTCCCGACTATTTCCCGCACCACGTTGTCTTTGTGTTCGGGGGTCGAAAGGGCCGACAGTCTTGTCTAAGGGAGGAATTCCGCCTAGACGAGGGCGACGACTCGGAGTTCGGCAGGGATCAGCGATTTACGGGCGAAGTAGTTCTCCAAAACTGCGAAGTCGCGGAGCCGGATGACTTTCAGCACCTCTCTCATGAGGTCGAGCTCGAAAGGGTCTGTAGAGTCTCGTTGAGCGATTCGCTCCAATAAGTCAAAGTCGCTGGCCAACAATTTAGCAGCCTCACCCATCATCGAGGGGAAGATGATGATAGGCCCATCAGCAGTTAAAATAGCGCGTAAGGCCTGCTAGTCAATTGTCTAAAGGCTGCTGGGCTTAGCAGGTATGCCATGGGACTGTAAGAAAAAGTTAAGTTTCAAGTAGTAAGCGAGCTGGGCATGAAAGGCTTCGTCGAAACGGTCCTTGCTGTAGAGTAGGTCAAGCACTGACAGGGATTCTGGCAGGGTGGGTAGTTAGGCGACCAGCAAGTCGAGGAAAAGCAAGTAGGCCTACTTCCTGCAAAGCCGATTCATGCGCTACTCCACTACCGCTCGAGGCTCGAATCCTTAGTGGCTACGCAGTTTCTTACTCTGGTACCAAGGCTCTCGCGGGGCTTGCTGGATCAAGGCAGCCAGGTTATCAAGGGGCATAGTAGGGTCACTCGTATGTAGGGCTGTGCTAAGATGTTCCTCCGTGTAGTAGTAGTTCCACTCATACGACCTAATGGTCGTCCACAAGTCATTGAAGATGACGAAACTGGTCTCGGCCTTTTCTTGAAGCTGCTGCTTCTCTAGGTGCTCTTAGTGGAATCGCAGACTTTATTGGTGGGCTGCGCGTTCTCGGTGATGCCGGCTGGGGAGCAGGTGGTAGAATTCAGAGGTGAGCCTGGGCAGGTCAGCGCCAGAGTCTCCGAAGACCCGGGCCAAGAAATGCTCGTAGTTGAAGAGGATGGTCAGCTTGTAATTGTTGATGAACTCAAGAAACTCGATGACGTTGTACTCCAGGGCCAGTCGCCTCAGCATCTAGCTTACATCCGCCCGTTTCAGACGAAAATAGTCCTCGGCGCGTAGCTCGCCTCCTACCGAGTTGTAGAATTCAAGCTTTTTTATTAGGAATGCTGATTTGAGAAGTTGCTTGATTATAGTGGTGCTACGCTCACGGGGGAAACTGTCTAGAGCCTGCTGGTGGCCTGCCTTGTGGATACGCAGCAGCAATCTTGTGCTGAGCGCTCCTTTTGCTTTGAAGGCCACTTTTATGCCCTGTCTAAAGAACCGGTAGCTGTTGGTTCGCAGCAGGATCTTCTCAGCTGCGAACGTCTCGAAGTCAGAGGCCTGCCAGGCCAGCTCGAAGAACTGCTCGGTTGGGAGTCCCAGCTCGAACATCAGCCGTCTCTGCTGCTTTACACTCAGATTCTTCAGTCCGAGCACTTCCCTAGTTTTTTCTTGTAGGCTTTCTGCCTGCCGGTACAGGTGCTCCTAATAATTGACCCGTTCCCCACCCGAACAAGTAAGAGCCCGGACGCACCCCTGATGGTAATAGGTGAGTTAAAGGACCAACTCCGAACGCAAGGGCAACACCTCAGCAGGGACAAGCAGGCCCTCCCTAAAAGTATACAGCTAAAAGTGGTTCTACCTCTGTACCGCATAGAATCGCAGCTGTGGAAGAAAGAGGATGCGAGGGCTTTCCAAACAGAAGCTGTTGTAGATCTGGTACTTGTTCTGTAGGTACCGCAGCACGATTATCGACTCTTGCAGCAGGACTGCCAGCCCGCCCTCCACCTGCTCGCTTGCAAGCACTTTCTCTTCGATCCTCAGTCCTACCCTTCCGACCTCGTTCGTTTCTTCCTCTGACCGATCCAGGATTACTAGCTCTTCTCCACTGATCCCAACCAACCGCCCACTTTGCCCTTCCACTAGAGTTAATGAGCTCATAAGAGAAAGGGTTGACTTCGCTGTAACGGTGAGCTGAAGATCAGGATGCAGACAATATAGGCTAACGGTCGTGGCACATAGCAATTGATCTTCAGCCACATACCTGAGCAGCAGGACCCGGTTGGAAGACAGGAAGTGCTGAGGATAGTAGCGCTGTCTGCGGAAATCGAACAGATGCAGCTCGAGCCCATCTCTGTGCAGGGTCACCAACTTGTCGTAGTAGTGGATCTAAGCTGCGTTGTACCAGAAACTCACGTCCTCGACCTCCCTCCTCGTCCGCCATTCCACGCAGCAGGACAGATCTCCGAGCTCGACTATCTGCACAGTGTGGCCGTAGAAGATGAGCACGCGATCAGGCGTATAGACCCGGCAGCGAGGTTGGGCGACCGGCTATGGGTCAGGTGTGTGCCCGATCAATCTCGCCAGCAAAGATATCGACTCAGACGGAGGCTCCCAAGATCCAGAGCGGATGCTTTCGAAGACACTCGGTTTCATGCAATAATAGAATAAATTTCGGGGGGTGGGTCACCCTTCAAGCTCTTGAATCACTCTTAGCACTATCGGCTCGGTAGGTGGCACGCTTCCCTTGATAGCGAAGATGGTTCGAATGATGTCTTCGAGCTTGAGGTGTGGCCGCAGGAACTGCACGTTGCGGAGCACGCGGTCGATCAGCTTGTAGTTCGTTGCCTTTACGAAGGTCATCACGTTGTTTTGGAAGCGTCCCAGGCGACCCATGATGATAGTGGAGACACTGTTCAGGAGCATCTTAAGTAGTAGGTTATCGAGAAAGTGGTGTCCCAGACTCTTTTCCAGCAGGACGATCCGAGTCCCTCCAAACTCGATTGCCATGGGGGTCTTCACTTGGATCAGCTGGGAACCTGGCCGCTGCTTGTTGAAGTCCCATTCCAGGCAGGTCTCTTTTGATACTCGCTCTTTGTACTTCTGCCAGTACTCGCTGTCCAGGGACCGGATTTCTCGGCCCAGGATGCCCTACCAGCCTTGTGCAGGAGTTGGAACCGTGCCCTTGACCCAGACCCAGGACGGGAGAGGCTAGCCAGGCCTCTAGAAGGGGGCAAGGCTGAAAGTAGGCGAGCGCTAAGTGGTATCAGTAAAGACGGTGATGAGAAAATAGAGGTCAGCCTCATAGGTGACGAATCTGCCTGCCCGGTACTCTTCAGATTCAAATAGGACTAGTTCTTAGAGAGGTTTTAGGGCCATCTTTTTCAACTGCCCTTGAAGGGCTAAGATGCAGGCCTCCGATTATTTGAACGATGGCAGTAGCGCTGCTAGGCCTACCGCTGCTTGGAGTATAGTGCTCGCCTGCATCCGAGTGCTGCCTGCCAAGGCCATCCTGCCGGTCTGCAGGTTCAGCTTCTGGATGTTCTCGTCCTGCAGAAACTACTTGGATCGGTCGATTCGCAGGAGCAGCTCATCAGGGTTGCAGTATAGAATCCAGGGCTTACGGACAGAGTTCTTAGCTGCATACTGGCAGGTACCGATCACCCACCAGGTCTCACCTCCTTCAGTCGATCCAACGAGCAGGTCGTTTTCACTGAAGCCTAGTTCTTTTAGCTGCTGCTCTCCGAACTCAGGGTGATCCTCGAAATCCTCAACTGACTTGACCAAAGCCACATCACCGCCTGACATGAAGGCAACTACATTGGACTGTCCATTCAAGCGCCTCCATTGGTTCTCGATTGTTAGGGCCAGCCGACCAGTTGCCCCGCAGCCAGACAAAAAGACTCGATGTCCCTCACGAAGCGTCGTCTGCACATCCTTGTGAAGCTGCTCGATTAGAGGCAACTTCCCCAACAGCGTTTAAAGCATGCGGAGGTCGAGTTCCCGAAGCACATCAAAGGCCTTAGAAAGGTCATCGTGGCAAAGCTGCGAGAGCGTTTATGTAAGAGGGTGGCCCTGCTAGGTGGGCAAAAAACCCAGCTGGAACTGTTGGTGGAAAGAGAGGAACTTTTCAGGACTGAGCTCCATTAATGTTGTTGCGATTGTGCAGATCCTTCATCAGGCCCCAGACCATCGAGCCCATAAAGAAGGCCTACAACCGGCTGGCCGATCTCGACCCAGCCGCGCCCGA
>CANQLB010000049.1:0-31876 GCA_947623455.1 Mimachlamys varia
CAAGGTCCTTACCTGTATAAACTGTACTCCTACTACGGATACCAAGAGGCACAGATAGCCACACTGTATGCTGTTGGATTTGCTTCAACCATTATTCTTGGTACATGGACGCCGATCGCTGCCGATCAATTTGGGCGCAAAAAACTGTGTCTGCTGTTCACAGTTCTCTACTCGGTTTCCTGTCTTATGAAGCTATCTACGAGTTATGGTATTTTACTAATTGGTAGAATCGTAGGAGGTATTGCTACCTCAGTGTTATTTTCTGCTTTTGAAGCCTGGTACATTCACGAACATTTAGAAACATACGACTTTCCAAAGGAGTGGATTTCTGTTACATTTGCAAAAGCCTCTACATGGAATGGTGTTTTGGCGGTCCTAGCTGGAGTGTCATCCAACTTGGTGTCGGAGGGATTTGGGATGGGTCCAGTTGCTCCATATATGCTTGCCATCCCGTTCCTCATTTTCTCTGGAATAATAGTATCAACACATTGGACAGAAAACTACAGTGTCAATAAAATGAAATTTAAAAAGTTATGTGGCGAGGGTTTCAAAATGATTGTAACAAAGGAAGAAATCTTTATGCTTGGAGCTATTGAGGCACTTTTTGAAAGTGTGATTTACATTGTAATTTTCCTTTGGACGCCGATCTTGCAGACTGGCAACCCTTCCCTTGGAATTGTATTTTCAAGTTTCATGGCAAGTATTTTGGTAGGACAGGGATTTTTCAATGTTGTGTCGACATCAAGACGATTTCAGCCCTCTGTTTTACTCATGTTATCGATAGTAATGGCAGTGATAGCGAACATTATTCTCATCATATCCACACATCCAGAGAAAAGAGACGCTTCACTCTCTTTCTCTGCACTAACATTATTTGAGGTTGCGGTAGGAATATATTTCCCAGCGATGGGATATCTCCGGAGTCGAATTATTCCTGACACACATCGCTGGGGAGTGATAAACTGGTTCCGTGTGCCTATAAACCTCATTGCCTGTGTGATATTGATGCTTCTCCATGAGGATGTGTTTCAGCATGGCAACAGAATGATCTTTGTCCTCTGCTTTCTCCTCCTCCTCCTTGCCGTCGCCAGCGGGGCACGATTTCTCAAGGTCACCAAAGAAGATGAAAGGTTGAAACAGGAAGCAGCATGGCTGGAGAGTGACCACATACATAACATTTTCTGATCATTATTTCAAATATTTCCGTGTAAAAGCTTGAGAATGGATATAAAAAGAGGTATACAGCTAGCTGGGGCATACAGTTCAAGTCTTTGTGTCTGCAGTCCGTATTTTGAGATTTTCATCATAACTTCATTTATCATATATTTATGATACAAAGTATACTGCCCCTTTGTACACAAGATACAACATGTTTCTTTTTGTTTCCGTTACTGTAGTATGTTGTCTGTTAAATTATTTTTGTTGAATAATATTGCGCATTTATGACATTTTTGTGGTACATACTCTGTGGTCTGAGTGTTGGGATTTGAGAATAATTGAAATGTATATATGTCTGGATTTGAAACTTGTGGAAATAGTCTATCTGATCATGATTTGAACAAATGTAAATTCATTGTGGAACTAATCACGAGTGGATTGCAGTATTGTATGAATGTACATGTATGTATATGGATTGTCTTCAGTTAAAGATATTCAATGATCAATTGATCATAAGCGTTTTATTTTGGTGTGTAAGAGGAAAATGATTCATTATATCAATAGTGCACATGATCAGAATTCTTTGGCTTGAATGATTTGGAGGGAAAATCTAAAAACTTGCTTCAAATTGTCTCTAGATTGATCATGAGGTTGGAATTATGTATATAGACTGAAAGTAAAAGTTCTCCAAATGAGGCAATTAAATAGTGGATATCAGGGTTTGCGTTGAAGCCGTCCCTATATCTTTTTCAACCATAGAAACTGAAAAGGACCCCACTTATTTTCAGGATTCCCATTTAAACTATGCGGAAGGACCCAATTCATTTAGGAAAGGACCCCATTTATAAAATACCCAGCGCAAACCCTGGATATACTATACCATTGTATACTCACTAGCCAAGAACAGTCTGTAATAGATACACAATATTTGTATAGTTTCCAGCCAATAATTGTAGTATGATTTGCATTACTATTAGGTGCATTACACACACAAATTATTGAGATAAATTAAATTTTATCCAATTTTAATGTGTTTAATACGTAACCAGGAAATTTATATTATAATTGGTGCACCTACATAAAGGTTACATGTACCGCTTAAATTACATCTACAATATCGTTATTAAAGAAGCTTTGTATAATGTATACGTTGAGTAAAGGCATATAATTACCAACACTTCAGATACACATATTGATTATATCTTACCACTCTATGTATATTGGGTCTGGATCTCGGTATAAAGCTTGTTTCTTGTTTCCAATAAACATGTTTACTGTATAGATGGTATGAAGCTCTTTTATTCTGATACACATTCACTTTACAAGTATTTTGTGGGAAAGTAAACAAGTTTCATGTATTGTGTCTAATATCTGTATGTCTGGTTGTGTATAAGCTTGCCATTGTTATGGATATTACTTCATTAACTGCCATTTACTGATATAACCCTGGTAACTTTATGAAATGAGAACATTACCTGCTATATATATAGTGTGGTGGAATTGTTCATAGCTGTAGTCGATTTCCATAAGGGTTCATAAAGGTCATGTGTACATAACATATACCATAATTTTCTTATGTATAGTGCACATTTTTTTAGGGAAAATTAAAAGCGTCAGGAATGGGGACTAGGTCGCTATCATGTATCATTAATTTTTCAGAATGATTTGAGATATCTTTGCAGTAGTTTTTTCCAGATTTTTTGGACCCTAAAAAGTATCTGTGCGCTATACATGAGAAATTACGGTACATAAACTGTACTATTTGAATTTTCTATTCTATGACTGTCTACATTATTAAATGAAGAAAAGTGCTATCAACAAGACAAGCATAAAGTATTTTCAACTCTAACTAAATATTTTACTTTTATGAAATTTTATTTTGCCTTAATAAAGAAATTTAACATTCATAAAACATTTCATTGTTTGTGTTTTGTTCAAACTCTACCATGTGGAATTTGTCAATCAGAAACTGTCAATATTTTGTTATATATACAGAGAGTGCAGACTGTTCGCAGTTGTGCAGTTTAAAAAGTTTGGGAAAGGTCCATGCAGTATATTTTCTTAAGTTATAACGGTAACAAAAATTGTTTAAGAACAGACAGACCAACACCGCGGATGCAAGGCGATTTGAATACTAGTAGCTAGACCATCATCTGGTCATGGTGGGCTAAAAAGTAATAAAAACTAAATCTTTGTTTAGTTTCTTTAACTTAATATTTATTCCATACAGAAAGTATTTGAAATATTGCTGACAGGACAAACTCTAGCTGACATAGTTACAAAGGCAGTGTGGTAATGATACACTCCTGTTGTATACAGTTCATCACTTCACTTTCAGGATCCCATAATGTATATTCATGAATAGATTTTCCTTATGAATATTTATGATCTTATTTCCAACATGCCCATATTAGCAGAAATTATTCATTTTTTTTTTACAATAATCATGATCTGTCATCATCTAGATATGGAATCTGAAAAACATTTAAATACTAAAGGTGAAGTGATTTACAGAAACAACACAAGCTCTACGATAAAAACCAACAAATAATTTATGAGGTTACAATAACATCCAAAATAAACACGATTCATGTAAACAGTACATGTACCAAATAACGACTCCATACAGACAACTCCACCACATACTGGATACTAGCATGGCTTCTCGTATACAAGAGCTAACAACCAAACAAAGCAAGTAAAGGGAGGTAATCTGGAAATAACATTAACAAACCATTTGTTTCCAAAATCCCAAATTTGAATTACTTTAACTTTAGTTTAACACTGCACAAAAAGTATTTCTGGGATCGTATTTCTCGGTTAACCACAGAATAAAGTACAAGGCCTGTAAAACTTTATCCTGAGAGAAAGAAAGAGAAATCTTGGGTGGTTCTACACCCTCAATCAACCCTGTGTTGGTATCTAAGTTCTTTCACTTCATGCCTATTTGTAGAAATTACAGAGTAAATAGACTGGATATTGAATCCTACATATTCCACACTGAAAATACAGCACGAAAGCATGTGACGTGATTGTGTTATTAACCAAGGCTACAAGATGGTAAAGGAGATGGATTCAAAAGTGAAAGTAGGAATCCTCAAACTTCAATAACTATCTATCTTAGGGGATCTCTGGCACTATAAGTATCTACAGCTTTGATGGCTGAGGGGATTCCCTTATACTACAAATAACATGTTTGATAGTTGAGCGATTCTCATGTACCTGAATACAGTGATAACTAATTAATTCTACAGCACACACAGAAGTAAAATCAAGAATGCACCACGGAAACTGGTGATTCATCAGGCAAGATTTGAATTCTTCCATAATTAAATCAAAATATACCAAAACGTAAACAAGCCAAAGGCGAAAATATTTTCTTATCTATTTTTGATGCTTCAAAGAATTATTTGTTTAAACAGGAAAAAAGATTCATTTATAAAACCTGATGTTGACATCAAATACATGTAAAACATTTAAATGACTGAATTTTGAATTGTTTACAAAAAGGAAGATCTGATTATCTTAGGTTCTGAGAATGCTGTCTATTGTACTGGTTATGAATGGTACTATCCTCAAAATGAGACAAAACTGCTTGAGTTCGGATAAAAAGATCTTGGTGTAATCATGAAGTGACACATGTTTAACCTCAAAATGAGACAATATACTGATCAAGTTCGGATAAAAAAAGATCTTGGTGTATAATTACGAAGAGACAGGTCCTGCACAGTTTGTCAATCATCCACGATGTTCGCTACATCCTTCGACTCCAACAACAAACACTTCCGACCAAGGTCTCACAGATAACCTAAACTGTCATCTCTCTCTCGTTTATAATGGCTTCCATTAAAACTAACAGAACTGTGTTAACTCCTTCATCCCTTCAGTTTCATATTGAGCTATTCCGACCTTTGATTTGGAAGAGTTCAAATGTGTTTCCAGGGGTGAATTAGTTAAATTATCTGTGAAACCTTGACCTAAATATATCATACATACAACTACACAACTATTAAAACCTCCCGCCCATACAATATGTACAATGAATTGGATACATATACAGGAATACTACAAATTATCATGTACAGGTTTTATGTTTAACTTCCCGATAGCAATAGTCTAGAACATAATCAATTCTGAAGACTTCACGACTTTGGAGTTTCACTTTAACACTGAAATCACGTTTACCAGGTATAGTATTTTATTACATATAAGGCATGATGCTCGGATATATAATGTTCGCACGACTTTTAATAGCATTCATCTAGAATAAAATGACTGATCTAGCTTGTCAGCAAATTCACATTAACAATATTTTACACTAAATAGTATTTGCAAAGCCATCAGGGCACAGCTATAAATATACCACCTTGAGACTAACAAGTGTAACAGGTACTAAATTCATTCACCCCCTCAAGGACACATTTCAACTCTTCCAATCCAATGGTTTATAGAGTTCATTATGAAATTTCAGGGGTGACTGGATTAAACAGTTTGAGGAGACAGATCTACACATTGACAACCCCTCGCATTCACAATGGAACATTCTGTTTCAAATCTTTCCATGTAGCGAGAAGAGAGATTACGATTAATACAATTGTAATTAAATAAACTAGAGTACACAAATTCATATTTTCAGTTTAAAAACTGTTTATCAGTAATTTGATATTTCAAGAACAGCAGTATTTTATTTTTTTCAGTGTATTTTATTTCTTCCAAGGTTTTTTAAGTATTATCACCGTCAGACGACATACAATGACATTGAGGATTTACTCGGATTAATCGACAACCTATCCAACATCCCGAGGTCTGAAACCTCCACGTAATGTATGATAATTACGCCATGGTTTGAGGTGTGGCGTACATATATATACACTAACACAGGCCTCAATACAACACATTCTCAGGAAGTATACCAATATCTTACACAGACGTTTCTATATATGTGACAAGGTTTTGGGTTTAAAACGATAAGGTGTATTCAGATAATAGATTTTATGGTTTTGATTGTCTGTTATATTACCGGTATAAAACTTCAGATCTTTCAGTTTAATAAGTAAAACTATTTTCTTCATATCTTTCAGTTCAATAAGTAAAAATCTTTTCTACAGATCTTTCAATTTAACAAAATATTTTCTACAGATCTTTCAGTTTAATAAGTAAAATATTTCCTACATATCTCTTGATGCCTTTATGCAGAAATAGGCTACAATCTGAAATTAGACATTTGACGATTCTGAGATCAGAGATTCATTTTGAACACTGGAGGAAAGGCACTGATGACCTCAATCAAAGCAACAAGCCTTATGTCCTTCCCTGAAGTACATTGTGTACAACTCAGGTAGAACTCGGGCCGGAATTCCCTCGGATTCTTGAACTAGTTTATATCCCTAGCGATGTCCATCACTCAATGAACTATAAGAGAAATGACCCATACATCCAATGATAACAACACACAAGTACAACCAGTGTAAAATATGGAAGTAAATAATACAACATGACTCCAGAAAAAAAAATACGCAAGTATATTGAGTGACACAGAGAGATTTAGATTTTGTTTGGTTATGATGGACCTTACAAATCCAATTCTCTACTCTCAGTATATATGTAATGTGAGGTCATCTCAAATCTCGTTTTTATATGGTCTGCATGGCCAAATATGGAGTTACTACGGTTTACTACGACTTCCTTATTTGGTCCGCACGCGCGCACCAATTCACAACTTCAGAGGAACTCTTCAGAAAAGAAACCAAGGAATTTACTGAAGTCTTAAGGACTCACACAAGTAAATCAGCCTATGACGAAGTGTTTCATACGATTGTAGTCCCTACTGAAAATTTGTTCCGGCTAAGTACAGTGATTCTGAGTAATTTAAATAGGTAATTGTTGACCTATTATGCATTGAATGAAATCTGTAGATATTTAACTTTACAAAAATATATACTTTTGGTAGATTTTGATATGTGATGGCGGATTGATATGGGGGTCAAAAGTCAGAGGGTGTTCCCGTCTCATTTCACTGGTTTGACATGTAAATTTCCGGTTGTCCGAAGCAGACGCCTGTAGCAAGCTCATATGCCAGTAAACTCCTCATTAAATGCCCTTTGAAGCCTTTGTCATGTATGTATCTGTGAATTTAGGCAGTTTTCACAAGTGTTGTACTTCAAATATTAAAGTTATTAGCTCGAAAGCTTAGTAATAACATATAGTAAATTATTTAGTTGTGCGAGTTCTTAATCATGTCTGCCGCTACTCATTTCAGTTTATACTTTGTTACGTAAACTTGATATTTAACGATATTTTAGAAGGATTTTAATTACAAGTTGGGTAGGAGATCGACAGAAATGTTTTATTATTTAAGTATATTTATCGTTGAGAACCAATCGGGCGATAAGTGATGCAAAAATCGCCTCGGTGTGAATCACACCAGGCTTTTCCATTACGAGGCATGGGGCCGATTTAATACCCGGCCGGGGCAGAGCCATAAGAGGCCGGGTATTAATATTAGTACTAGGGAAATATTAGCAAAATATGTGTTATCCTGTACTTATTTAATATTTCATCGACGGAAAACCTGTATTGTACACTTCTCTGACGCTTGCATATAAGAAGTGTACAGGGGGTTTCCAACGATGGTAATATTTCAACCTATTGAGTTTTGGGGATAATTCTAGCTAGAAACATCACAACATCCAAATCTATCAATTTCCATGTCCACAACTTCTAAATAGAAGGTAGGTGACAAGGCTTACTGTGTGTGTACATGTACTCCACGTGCCACTTATACAGGAACACATAGCTATAGCTAGCCAACTCTTGACACCTCCTATTTGGTTATTATTCCAAAACACTTAATGCAATTTAAAGTGTCTAAGCAAGTTTTTTGCAGATTTTTTGTCACTTTTTGCATATAAATGAAAAAAAAAAAAATCAGCTTCGTGCCGAGACCCGAGGTGGGATTGGCTAAAAGAGTCGCCATTTTTTCACTGAAAAATATATTGGGACAGTATGAATTAACAAATTTGTTTGTTAATATTAAACAAAGCAGAAAACAAAGTACTAATGTATAACACTTGTTAGATAGGACATATATAGCATTAGGCCTGAAGTATGGGGAAACAGTACTCTAATCTGTTGAAATTTATACAAAACTAGATGCTGTTTTAACTTGTTTATCTATATTATATTAAACTTTTGTTTTTCATTAACTAATTGGTCATTTTGATTCCATTTAAAGGGTAACATGGACAAAAGATGAGTAATCAACCTCCTGAAGTAAACAAACATCTTAGGAAGGGGAGATAACCAAATCCTAAAAGATTGGAAGGGGAGATAACCAAAACCTGAACAATGATTGCTATTACCTACATCACGTTCTTTGTAATGCTGTGCCTATGTGGAGGGTTTCAGTTTTTGGCTTACCAAAGGAGAAAAGATTTCTCCGAGGGAAACAATCCACAGTTCCTGAAATTCCAGCGGGGTTACTTTGCTGCCTACCTGATGGCAGTGTTTGCTGATTGGCTACAAGGTCCTTACCTGTATAAACTGTACTCCTACTACGGATACCAAGAGGCACAGATAGCCACACTGTATGCTGTTGGATTTGCTTCAACCATTATTCTTGGTACATGGACGCCGATCGCTGCCGATCAATTTGGGCGCAAAAAACTGTGTCTGCTGTTCACAGTTCTCTACTCGGTTTCCTGTCTTATGAAGCTATCTACGAGTTATGGTATTTTACTAATTGGTAGAATCGTAGGAGGTATTGCTACCTCAGTGTTATTTTCTGCTTTTGAAGCCTGGTACATTCACGAACATTTAGAAACATACGACTTTCCAAAGGAGTGGATTTCTGTTACATTTGCAAAAGCCTCTACATGGAATGGTGTTTTGGCGGTCCTAGCTGGAGTGTCATCCAACTTGGTGTCGGAGGGATTTGGGATGGGTCCAGTTGCTCCATATATGCTTGCCATCCCGTTCCTCATTTTCTCTGGAATAATAGTATCAACACATTGGACAGAAAACTACAGTGTCAATAAAATGAAATTTAAAAAGTTATGTGGCGAGGGTTTCAAAATGATTGTAACAAAGGAAGAAATCTTTATGCTTGGAGCTATTGAGGCACTTTTTGAAAGTGTGATTTACATTGTAATTTTCCTTTGGACGCCGATCTTGCAGACTGGCAACCCTTCCCTTGGAATTGTATTTTCAAGTTTCATGGCAAGTATTTTGGTAGGACAGGGATTTTTCAATGTTGTGTCGACATCAAGACGATTTCAGCCCTCTGTTTTACTCATGTTATCGATAGTAATGGCAGTGATAGCGAACATTATTCTCATCATATCCACACATCCAGAGAAAAGAGACGCTTCACTCTCTTTCTCTGCACTAACATTATTTGAGGTTGCGGTAGGAATATATTTCCCAGCGATGGGATATCTCCGGAGTCGAATTATTCCTGACACACATCGCTGGGGAGTGATAAACTGGTTCCGTGTGCCTATAAACCTCATTGCCTGTGTGATATTGATGCTTCTCCATGAGGATGTGTTTCAGCATGGCAACAGAATGATCTTTGTCCTCTGCTTTCTCCTCCTCCTCCTTGCCGTCGCCAGCGGGGCACGATTTCTCAAGGTCACCAAAGAAGATGAAAGGTTGAAACAGGAAGCAGCATGGCTGGAGAGTGACCACATACATAACATTTTCTGATCATTATTTCAAATATTTCCGTGTAAAAGCTTGAGAATGGATATAAAAAGAGGTATACAGCTAGCTGGGGCATACAGTTCAAGTCTTTGTGTCTGCAGTCCGTATTTTGAGATTTTCATCATAACTTCATTTATCATATATTTATGATACAAAGTATACTGCCCCTTTGTACACAAGATACAACATGTTTCTTTTTGTTTCCGTTACTGTAGTATGTTGTCTGTTAAATTATTTTTGTTGAATAATATTGCGCATTTATGACATTTTTGTGGTACATACTCTGTGGTCTGAGTGTTGGGATTTGAGAATAATTGAAATGTATATATGTCTGGATTTGAAACTTGTGGAAATAGTCTATCTGATCATGATTTGAACAAATGTAAATTCATTGTGGAACTAATCACGAGTGGATTGCAGTATTGTATGAATGTACATGTATGTATATGGATTGTCTTCAGTTAAAGATATTCAATGATCAATTGATCATAAGCGTTTTATTTTGGTGTGTAAGAGGAAAATGATTCATTATATCAATAGTGCACATGATCAGAATTCTTTGGCTTGAATGATTTGGAGGGAAAATCTAAAAACTTGCTTCAAATTGTCTCTAGATTGATCATGAGGTTGGAATTATGTATATAGACTGAAAGTAAAAGTTCTCCAAATGAGGCAATTAAATAGTGGATATCAGGGTTTGCGTTGAAGCCGTCCCTATATCTTTTTCAACCATAGAAACTGAAAAGGACCCCACTTATTTTCAGGATTCCCATTTAAACTATGCGGAAGGACCCAATTCATTTAGGAAAGGACCCCATTTATAAAATACCCAGCGCAAACCCTGGATATACTATACCATTGTATACTCACTAGCCAAGAACAGTCTGTAATAGATACACAATATTTGTATAGTTTCCAGCCAATAATTGTAGTATGATTTGCATTACTATTAGGTGCATTACACACACAAATTATTGAGATAAATTAAATTTTATCCAATTTTAATGTGTTTAATACGTAACCAGGAAATTTATATTATAATTGGTGCACCTACATAAAGGTTACATGTACCGCTTAAATTACATCTACAATATCGTTATTAAAGAAGCTTTGTATAATGTATACGTTGAGTAAAGGCATATAATTACCAACACTTCAGATACACATATTGATTATATCTTACCACTCTATGTATATTGGGTCTGGATCTCGGTATAAAGCTTGTTTCTTGTTTCCAATAAACATGTTTACTGTATAGATGGTATGAAGCTCTTTTATTCTGATACACATTCACTTTACAAGTATTTTGTGGGAAAGTAAACAAGTTTCATGTATTGTGTCTAATATCTGTATGTCTGGTTGTGTATAAGCTTGCCATTGTTATGGATATTACTTCATTAACTGCCATTTACTGATATAACCCTGGTAACTTTATGAAATGAGAACATTACCTGCTATATATATAGTGTGGTGGAATTGTTCATAGCTGTAGTCGATTTCCATAAGGGTTCATAAAGGTCATGTGTACATAACATATACCATAATTTTCTTATGTATAGTGCACATTTTTTTAGGGAAAATTAAAAGCGTCAGGAATGGGGACTAGGTCGCTATCATGTATCATTAATTTTTCAGAATGATTTGAGATATCTTTGCAGTAGTTTTTTCCAGATTTTTTGGACCCTAAAAAGTATCTGTGCGCTATACATGAGAAATTACGGTACATAAACTGTACTATTTGAATTTTCTATTCTATGACTGTCTACATTATTAAATGAAGAAAAGTGCTATCAACAAGACAAGCATAAAGTATTTTCAACTCTAACTAAATATTTTACTTTTATGAAATTTTATTTTGCCTTAATAAAGAAATTTAACATTCATAAAACATTTCATTGTTTGTGTTTTGTTCAAACTCTACCATGTGGAATTTGTCAATCAGAAACTGTCAATATTTTGTTATATATACAGAGAGTGCAGACTGTTCGCAGTTGTGCAGTTTAAAAAGTTTGGGAAAGGTCCATGCAGTATATTTTCTTAAGTTATAACGGTAACAAAAATTGTTTAAGAACAGACAGACCAACACCGCGGATGCAAGGCGATTTGAATACTAGTAGCTAGACCATCATCTGGTCATGGTGGGCTAAAAAGTAATAAAAACTAAATCTTTGTTTAGTTTCTTTAACTTAATATTTATTCCATACAGAAAGTATTTGAAATATTGCTGACAGGACAAACTCTAGCTGACATAGTTACAAAGGCAGTGTGGTAATGATACACTCCTGTTGTATACAGTTCATCACTTCACTTTCAGGATCCCATAATGTATATTCATGAATAGATTTTCCTTATGAATATTTATGATCTTATTTCCAACATGCCCATATTAGCAGAAATTATTCATTTTTTTTTTACAATAATCATGATCTGTCATCATCTAGATATGGAATCTGAAAAACATTTAAATACTAAAGGTGAAGTGATTTACAGAAACAACACAAGCTCTACGATAAAAACCAACAAATAATTTATGAGGTTACAATAACATCCAAAATAAACACGATTCATGTAAACAGTACATGTACCAAATAACGACTCCATACAGACAACTCCACCACATACTGGATACTAGCATGGCTTCTCGTATACAAGAGCTAACAACCAAACAAAGCAAGTAAAGGGAGGTAATCTGGAAATAACATTAACAAACCATTTGTTTCCAAAATCCCAAATTTGAATTACTTTAACTTTAGTTTAACACTGCACAAAAAGTATTTCTGGGATCGTATTTCTCGGTTAACCACAGAATAAAGTACAAGGCCTGTAAAACTTTATCCTGAGAGAAAGAAAGAGAAATCTTGGGTGGTTCTACACCCTCAATCAACCCTGTGTTGGTATCTAAGTTCTTTCACTTCATGCCTATTTGTAGAAATTACAGAGTAAATAGACTGGATATTGAATCCTACATATTCCACACTGAAAATACAGCACGAAAGCATGTGACGTGATTGTGTTATTAACCAAGGCTACAAGATGGTAAAGGAGATGGATTCAAAAGTGAAAGTAGGAATCCTCAAACTTCAATAACTATCTATCTTAGGGGATCTCTGGCACTATAAGTATCTACAGCTTTGATGGCTGAGGGGATTCCCTTATACTACAAATAACATGTTTGATAGTTGAGCGATTCTCATGTACCTGAATACAGTGATAACTAATTAATTCTACAGCACACACAGAAGTAAAATCAAGAATGCACCACGGAAACTGGTGATTCATCAGGCAAGATTTGAATTCTTCCATAATTAAATCAAAATATACCAAAACCTAAACAAGCCAAAGGCGAAAATATTTTCTTATCTATTTTTGATGCTTCAAAGAATTATTTGTTTAAACAGGAAAAAAGATTCATTTATAAAACCTGATGTTGACATCAAATACATGTAAAACATTTAAATGACTGAATTTTGAATTGTTTACAAAAAGGAAGATCTGATTATCTTAGGTTCTGAGAATGCTGTCTATTGTACAGGTTATGAATGGTACTATCCTCAAAATGAGACAAAACTGCTTGAGTTCGGATAAAAAGATCTTGGTGTAATCATGAAGTGACACATGTTTAACCTCAAAATGAGACAATATACTGATCAAGTTCGGATAAAAAAAGATCTTGGTGTATAATTACGAAGAGACAGGTCCTGCACAGTTTGTCAATCATCCACGATGTTCGCTACATCCTTCGACTCCAACAACAAACACTTCCGACCAAGGTCTCACAGATAACCTAAACTGTCATCTCTCTCTCGTTTATAATGGCTTCCATTAAAACTAACAGAACTGTGTTAACTCCTTCATCCCTTCAGTTTCATATTGAGCTATTCCGACCTTTGATTTGGAAGAGTTCAAATGTGTTTCCAGGGGTGAATTAGTTAAATTATCTGTGAAACCTTGACCTAAATATATCATACATACAACTACACAACTATTAAAACCTCCCGCCCATACAATATGTACAATGAATTGGATACATATACAGGAATACTACAAATTATCATGTACAGGTTTTATGTTTAACTTCCCGATAGCAATAGTCTAGAACATAATCAATTCTGAAGACTTCACGACTTTGGAGTTTCACTTTAACACTGAAATCACGTTTACCAGGTATAGTATTTTATTACATATAAGGCATGATGCTCGGATATATAATGTTCGCACGACTTTTAATAGCATTCATCTAGAATAAAATGACTGATCTAGCTTGTCAGCAAATTCACATTAACAATATTTTACACTAAATAGTATTTGCAAAGCCATCAGGGCACAGCTATAAATATACCACCTTGAGACTAA
The DNA here is from genome assembly GCA_947623455.1 of Mimachlamys varia. NCBI lineage: Eukaryota > Metazoa > Mollusca > Bivalvia > Pectinida > Pectinidae > Mimachlamys > Mimachlamys varia. Next base: position 14,215 of record CANQLB010000049.1, read on the forward strand.
CAAGTGTAACAGGTACTAAATTCATTCACCCCCTCAAGGACACATTTCAACTCTTCCAATCCAATGGTTTATAGAGTTCATTATGAAATTTCAGGGGTGACTGGATTAAACAGTTTGAGGAGACAGATCTACACATTGACAACCCCTCGCATTCACAATGGAACATTCTGTTTCAAATCTTTCCATGTAGCGAGAAGAGAGATTACGATTAATACAATTGTAATTAAATAAACTAGAGTACACAAATTCATATTTTCAGTTTAAAAACTGTTTATCAGTAATTTGATATTTCAAGAACAGCAGTATTTTATTTTTTTCAGTGTATTTTATTTCTTCCAAGGTTTTTTAAGTATTATCACCGTCAGACGACATACAATGACATTGAGGATTTACTCGGATTAATCGACAACCTATCCAACATCCCGAGGTCTGAAACCTCCACGTAATGTATGATAATTACGCCATGGTTTGAGGTGTGGCGTACATATATATACACTAACACAGGCCTCAATACAACACATTCTCAGGAAGTATACCAATATCTTACACAGACGTTTCTATATATGTGACAAGGTTTTGGGTTTAAAACGATAAGGTGTATTCAGATAATAGATTTTATGGTTTTGATTGTCTGTTATATTACCGGTATAAAACTTCAGATCTTTCAGTTTAATAAGTAAAACTATTTTCTTCATATCTTTCAGTTCAATAAGTAAAAATCTTTTCTACAGATCTTTCAATTTAACAAAATATTTTCTACAGATCTTTCAGTTTAATAAGTAAAATATTTCCTACATATCTCTTGATGCCTTTATGCAGAAATAGGCTACAATCTGAAATTAGACATTTGACGATTCTGAGATCAGAGATTCATTTTGAACACTGGAGGAAAGGCACTGATGACCTCAATCAAAGCAACAAGCCTTATGTCCTTCCCTGAAGTACATTGTGTACAACTCAGGTAGAACTCGGGCCGGAATTCCCTCGGATTCTTGAACTAGTTTATATCCCTAGCGATGTCCATCACTCAATGAACTATAAGAGAAATGACCCATACATCCAATGATAACAACACACAAGTACAACCAGTGTAAAATATGGAAGTAAATAATACAACATGACTCCAGAAAAAAAAATACGCAAGTATATTGAGTGACACAGAGAGATTTAGATTTTGTTTGGTTATGATGGACCTTACAAATCCAATTCTCTACTCTCAGTATATATGTAATGTGAGGTCATCTCAAATCTCGTTTTTATATGGTCTGCATGGCCAAATATGGAGTTACTACGGTTTACTACGACTTCCTTATTTGGTCCGCACGCGCGCACCAATTCACAACTTCAGAGGAACTCTTCAGAAAAGAAACCAAGGAATTTACTGAAGTCTTAAGGACTCACACAAGTAAATCAGCCTATGACGAAGTGTTTCATACGATTGTAGTCCCTACTGAAAATTTGTTCCGGCTAAGTACAGTGATTCTGAGTAATTTAAATAGGTAATTGTTGACCTATTATGCATTGAATGAAATCTGTAGATATTTAACTTTACAAAAATATATACTTTTGGTAGATTTTGATATGTGATGGCGGATTGATATGGGGGTCAAAAGTCAGAGGGTGTTCCCGTCTCATTTCACTGGTTTGACATGTAAATTTCCGGTTGTCCGAAGCAGACGCCTGTAGCAAGCTCATATGCCAGTAAACTCCTCATTAAATGCCCTTTGAAGCCTTTGTCATGTATGTATCTGTGAATTTAGGCAGTTTTCACAAGTGTTGTACTTCAAATATTAAAGTTATTAGCTCGAAAGCTTAGTAATAACATATAGTAAATTATTTAGTTGTGCGAGTTCTTAATCATGTCTGCCGCTACTCATTTCAGTTTATACTTTGTTACGTAAACTTGATATTTAACGATATTTTAGAAGGATTTTAATTACAAGTTGGGTAGGAGATCGACAGAAATGTTTTATTATTTAAGTATATTTATCGTTGAGAACCAATCGGGCGATAAGTGATGCAAAAATCGCCTCGGTGTGAATCACACCAGGCTTTTCCATTACGAGGCATGGGGCCGATTTAATACCCGGCCGGGGCAGAGCCATAAGAGGCCGGGTATTAATATTAGTACTAGGGAAATATTAGCAAAATATGTGTTATCCTGTACTTATTTAATATTTCATCGACGGAAAACCTGTATTGTACACTTCTCTGACGCTTGCATATAAGAAGTGTACAGGGGGTTTCCAACGATGGTAATATTTCAACCTATTGAGTTTTGGGGATAATTCTAGCTAGAAACATCACAACATCCAAATCTATCAATTTCCATGTCCACAACTTCTAAATAGAAGGTAGGTGACAAGGCTTACTGTGTGTGTACATGTACTCCACGTGCCACTTATACAGGAACACATAGCTATAGCTAGCCAACTCTTGACACCTCCTATTTGGTTATTATTCCAAAACACTTAATGCAATTTAAAGTGTCTAAGCAAGTTTTTTGCAGATTTTTTGTCACTTTTTGCATATAAATGAAAAAAAAAAAAATCAGCTTCGTGCCGAGACCCGAGGTGGGATTGGCTAAAAGAGTCGCCATTTTTTCACTGAAAAATATATTTGGACAGTATGAATTAACAAATTTGTTTGTTAATATTAAACAAAGCAGAAAACAAAGTACTAATGTATAACACTTGTTAGATAGGACATATATAGCATTAGGCCTGAAGTATGGGGAAACAGTACTCTAATCTGTTGAAATTTATACAAAACTAGATGCTGTTTTAACTTGTTTATCTATATTATATTAAACTTTTGTTTTTCATTAACTAATTGGTCATTTTGATTCCATTTAAAGGGTAACATGGACAAAAGATGAGTAATCAACCTCCTGAAGTAAACAAACATCTTAGGAAGGGGAGATAACCAAATCCTAAAAGATTGGAAGGGGAGATAACCAAAACCTGAACAATGATTGCTATTACCTACATCACGTTCTTTGTAATGCTGTGCCTATGTGGAGGGTTTCAGTTTTTGGCTTACCAAAGGAGAAAAGATTTCTCCGAGGGAAACAATCCACAGTTCCTGAAATTCCAGCGGGGTTACTTTGCTGCCTACCTGATGGCAGTGTTTGCTGATTGGCTACAAGGTCCTTACCTGTATAAACTGTACTCCTACTACGGATACCAAGAGGCACAGATAGCCACACTGTATGCTGTTGGATTTGCTTCAACCATTATTCTTGGTACATGGACGCCGATCGCTGCCGATCAATTTGGGCGCAAAAAACTGTGTCTGCTGTTCACAGTTCTCTACTCGGTTTCCTGTCTTATGAAGCTATCTACGAGTTATGGTATTTTACTAATTGGTAGAATCGTAGGAGGTATTGCTACCTCAGTGTTATTTTCTGCTTTTGAAGCCTGGTACATTCACGAACATTTAGAAACATACGACTTTCCAAAGGAGTGGATTTCTGTTACATTTGCAAAAGCCTCTACATGGAATGGTGTTTTGGCGGTCCTAGCTGGAGTGTCATCCAACTTGGTGTCGGAGGGATTTGGGATGGGTCCAGTTGCTCCATATATGCTTGCCATCCCGTTCCTCATTTTCTCTGGAATAATAGTATCAACACATTGGACAGAAAACTACAGTGTCAATAAAATGAAATTTAAAAAGTTATGTGGCGAGGGTTTCAAAATGATTGTAACAAAGGAAGAAATCTTTATGCTTGGAGCTATTGAGGCACTTTTTGAAAGTGTGATTTACATTGTAATTTTCCTTTGGACGCCGATCTTGCAGACTGGCAACCCTTCCCTTGGAATTGTATTTTCAAGTTTCATGGCAAGTATTTTGGTAGGACAGGGATTTTTCAATGTTGTGTCGACATCAAGACGATTTCAGCCCTCTGTTTTACTCATGTTATCGATAGTAATGGCAGTGATAGCGAACATTATTCTCATCATATCCACACATCCAGAGAAAAGAGACGCTTCACTCTCTTTCTCTGCACTAACATTATTTGAGGTTGCGGTAGGAATATATTTCCCAGCGATGGGATATCTCCGGAGTCGAATTATTCCTGACACACATCGCTGGGGAGTGATAAACTGGTTCCGTGTGCCTATAAACCTCATTGCCTGTGTGATATTGATGCTTCTCCATGAGGATGTGTTTCAGCATGGCAACAGAATGATCTTTGTCCTCTGCTTTCTCCTCCTCCTCCTTGCCGTCGCCAGCGGGGCACGATTTCTCAAGGTCACCAAAGAAGATGAAAGGTTGAAACAGGAAGCAGCATGGCTGGAGAGTGACCACATACATAACATTTTCTGATCATTATTTCAAATATTTCCGTGTAAAAGCTTGAGAATGGATATAAAAAGAGGTATACAGCTAGCTGGGGCATACAGTTCAAGTCTTTGTGTCTGCAGTCCGTATTTTGAGATTTTCATCATAACTTCATTTATCATATATTTATGATACAAAGTATACTGCCCCTTTGTACACAAGATACAACATGTTTCTTTTTGTTTCCGTTACTGTAGTATGTTGTCTGTTAAATTATTTTTGTTGAATAATATTGCGCATTTATGACATTTTTGTGGTACATACTCTGTGGTCTGAGTGTTGGGATTTGAGAATAATTGAAATGTATATATGTCTGGATTTGAAACTTGTGGAAATAGTCTATCTGATCATGATTTGAACAAATGTAAATTCATTGTGGAACTAATCACGAGTGGATTGCAGTATTGTATGAATGTACATGTATGTATATGGATTGTCTTCAGTTAAAGATATTCAATGATCAATTGATCATAAGCGTTTTGTTTTGGTGTGTAAGAGGAAAATGATTCATTATATCAATAGTGCACATGATCAGAATTCTTTGGCTTGAATGATTTGGAGGGAAAATCTAAAAACTTGCTTCAAATTGTCTCTAGATTGATCATGAGGTTGGAATTATGTATATAGACTGAAAGTAAAAGTTCTCCAAATGAGGCAATTAAATAGTGGATATCAGGGTTTGCGTTGAAGCCGTCCCTATATCTTTTTCAACCATAGAAACTGAAAAGGACCCCACTTATTTTCAGGATTCCCATTTAAACTATGCGGAAGGACCCAATTCATTTAGGAAAGGACCCCATTTATAAAATACCCAGCGCAAACCCTGGATATACTATACCATTGTATACTCACTAGCCAATAACAGTCTGTAATAGATACACAATATTTGTATAGTTTCCAGCCAATAATTGTAGTATGATTTGCATTACTATTAGGTGCATTACACACACAAATTATTGAGATAAATTAAATTTTATCCAATTTTAATGTGTTTAATACGTAACCAGGAAATTTATATTATAATTGGTGCACCTACATAAAGGTTACATGTACCGCTTAAATTACATCTACAATATCGTTATTAAAGAAGCTTTGTATAATGTATACGTTGAGTAAAGGCATATAATTACCAACACTTCAGATACACATATTGATTATATCTTACCACTCTATGTATATTGGGTCTGGATCTCGGTATAAAGCTTGTTTCTTGTTTCCAATAAACATGTTTACTGTATAGATGGTATGAAGCTCTTTTATTCTGATACACATTCACTTTACAAGTATTTTGTGGGAAAGTAAACAAGTTTCATGTATTGTGTCTAATATCTGTATGTCTGGTTGTGTATAAGCTTGCCATTGTTATGGATATTACTTCATTAACTGCCATTTACTGATATAACCCTGGTAACTTTATGAAATGAGAACATTACCTGCTATATATATAGTGTGGTGGAATTGTTCATAGCTGTAGTCGATTTCCATAAGGGTTCATAAAGGTCATGTGTACATAACATATACCATAATTTTCTTATGTATAGTGCACATTTTTTTAGGGAAAATTAAAAGCGTCAGGAATGGGGACTAGGTCGCTATCATGTATCATTAATTTTTCAGAATGATTTGAGATATCTTTGCAGTAGTTTTTTCCAGATTTTTTGGACCCTAAAAAGTATCTGTGCGCTATACATGAGAAATTACGGTACATAAACTGTACTATTTGAATTTTCTATTCTATGACTGTCTACATTATTAAATGAAGAAAAGTGCTATCAACAAGACAAGCATAAAGTATTTTCAACTCTAACTAAATATTTTACTTTTATGAAATTTTATTTTGCCTTAATAAAGAAATTTAACATTCATAAAACATTTCATTGTTTGTGTTTTGTTCAAACTCTACCATGTGGAATTTGTCAATCAGAAACTGTCAATATTTTGTTATATATACAGAGAGTGCAGACTGTTCGCAGTTGTGCAGTTTAAAAAGTTTGGGAAAGGTCCATGCAGTATATTTTCTTAAGTTATAACGGTAACAAAAATTGTTTAAGAACAGACAGACCAACACCGCGGATGCAAGGCGATTTGAATACTAGTAGCTAGACCATCATCTGGTCATGGTGGGCTAAAAAGTAATAAAAACTAAATCTTTGTTTAGTTTCTTTAACTTAATATTTATTCCATACAGAAAGTATTTGAAATATTGCTGACAGGACAAACTCTAGCTGACATAGTTACAAAGGCAGTGTGGTAATGATACACTCCTGTTGTATACAGTTCATCACTTCACTTTCAGGATCCCATAATGTATATTCATGAATAGATTTTCCTTATGAATATTTATGATCTTATTTCCAACATGCCCATATTAGCAGAAATTATTCATTTTTTTTTTACAATAATCATGATCTGTCATCATCTAGATATGGAATCTGAAAAACATTTAAATACTAAAGGTGAAGTGATTTACAGAAACAACACAAGCTCTACGATAAAAACCAACAAATAATTTATGAGGTTACAATAACATCCAAAATAAACACGATTCATGTAAACAGTACATGTACCAAATAACGACTCCATACAGACAACTCCACCACATACTGGATACTAGCATGGCTTCTCGTATACAAGAGCTAACAACCAAACAAAGCAAGTAAAGGGAGGTAATCTGGAAATAACATTAACAAACCATTTGTTTCCAAAATCCCAAATTTGAATTACTTTAACTTTAGTTTAACACTGCACAAAAAGTATTTCTGGGATCGTATTTCTCGGTTAACCACAGAATAAAGTACAAGGCCTGTAAAACTTTATCCTGAGAGAAAGAAAGAGAAATCTTGGGTGGTTCTACACCCTCAATCAACCCTGTGTTGGTATCTAAGTTCTTTCACTTCATGCCTATTTGTAGAAATTACAGAGTAAATAGACTGGATATTGAATCCTACATATTCCACACTGAAAATACAGCACGAAAGCATGTGACGTGATTGTGTTATTAACCAAGGCTACAAGATGGTAAAGGAGATGGATTCAAAAGTGAAAGTAGGAATCCTCAAACTTCAATAACTATCTATCTTAGGGGATCTCTGGCACTATAAGTATCTACAGCTTTGATGGCTGAGGGGATTCCCCTTATACTACAAATAACATGTTTGATAGTTGAGCGATTCTCATGTACCTGAATACACTGATAACTAATTAATTCTACAGCACACACAGAAGTACATGTAAAATCAAGAATGCACCTCGGAAACTGGTGATTCATCAGGCAAGATTTGAATTCTTCCATAATTAAATCAAAATATACCAAAACCTAAACAAGCCAAAGGCGAAAATATTTTCTTATCTATTTTTGATGCTTCAAAGAATTATTTGTTTAAACAGGAAAAAAGATTGATTTATAAAACCTGATGTTGACATCAAATACATGTAAAACATTTAAATGACTGAATTTTGAATTGTTTACAAAAAGGAAGATCTGATTATCTTAGGTTCTGAGAATGCTGTCTATTGTACTGGTTATAAATGGTACTATCCTCAAAATGAGACAAAACTGATTGAGTTCGGATAAAAAGATCTTGGTGTAATCATGAAGTGACACATGTTTAACCTCAAAATGAGACAATACTGATCAAGTTCGGATAAAAAAGATCTTGGTGTATAATTACGAAGAGACACATCCTGCACAGTTTGTCAATCATCCACGATGTTCGCTACATCCTTCGACTCCAACAACAAACACTTCCGACCAAGGTCTCACAGATAACCTAAACTGTCATCTCTCTCTCGTTTATAATGGCTTCCATTAAAACTAACAGAACTGTGTTAACTCCTTCATCCCTTCAGTTTCATATTGAGCTATTCCGACCTTTGATTTGGAAGAGTTCAAATGTGTTTCCAGGGGTGAATTAGTTAAATTATCTGTGAAACCTTGACCTAAATATATCATACATACAACTACACAACTATTAAAACCTCCCGCCCATACAATATGTACAATGAATTGGATACATATACAGGAATACTACAAATTATCATGTACAGGTTTTATGTTTAACTTCCCGATAGCAATAGTCTAGAACATAATAAATTCTGAAGACTTCACGACTTTGGAGTTTCATTTTAACACTGAAATCATGCACTTTTACCAGGTATGGTATTTTATTACATATAAGGCATGATGCTCGGATATATAATGTTCGCACGACTTTTAATAGCATTCATCTAGAATAAAATGACTGATCTAGCTTGTCAGCAAATTCACATTAACAATATTTTACACTGAATAGTATTTGCAAAGCCATCAGGGCACAGCTATAAATACACCACCTTGAGACTAACAAGTGTAACAGGTACTAAATTCATTCACCCCCTCAAAGACACATTTCAACTCTTCCAATCCAATGGTTTATAGAGTTCATTATGAAATTTCAGGGGTGACTGGATTAAACAGTTTGAGGAGACAGATCTACACATTGACAACCCCTCGCATTCACAATGGAATATTCTGTTTCAAATCTTTTCATGTAGCGAGAAGAGAGATTACGATTAATACAATTGTAATTAAATAAACTAGAGTACACAAATTAATATTTTCAGTTTAAAAACTGTTTATCAGTAATTTGATATTTCAAGAACAGCAGTATTTTATTTTTTTCAGTGTATTTTATTTCTTCCAAGGTTTTTTAAGTATTATCACCGTCAGACGACATACAATGACATTAAGGATTTACTCGGATTAATCGACAACCTATCCAACATCCCGAGGTCTGAAACCTCCACGTAATGTATGATAATTACGCCATGGTTTGAGGTTTGGCGTACATATATATACACTAACACAGGCCTCAATACAACACATTCTCAGGAAGTATACCAATATTTTACACAGACGTTTCTATATATGTGACAAGGTTTTGGGTTTAAAACGATAAGGTGTATTCAGATAATAGATTTTATGATTCTGATTGTCTGTTATATTACCGGTATAAAACTTCAGATCTTTCAGTTTAATAAGTAAAACTATTTTCTTCATATCTTTCAGTTCAATAAGTAAAAATCTTTTCTACAGATCTTTCAATTTAACAAGTAAAATATTTTCTACAGATCTTTCAGTTTAATAAGTAAAATATTTCCTACAGATATCTTGATGCCTTTATGCAGAAATAGGCTACAATCTGAAATTAGACATTTGACGATTCTGAGATCAGAGATTCATTTTGAACACTGGAGGAAAGGCACTGATGACCTCAATCAAAGCAACAAGCCTTATGTCCTTCCCTGAAGTACATTGTGTACACCTCAGGTAGAACTCGGGCCGGAATTCCCTCGGATTCTTGAACTAGTTTATATCCCTAGCGATGTTCATCACTCAATGAACTATAAGAGAAATGACCCATACATCCAATGATAACAACACACAAGTACAACCAGTGTAAAATATGGAAGTAAATAATACAACATGACTCCAGAAAAAAAATATACGCAAGTATATTGAGTGACACAGAGAGATGTAGATTTTTTTTGGTTATGATGGACCTTACAAATCCAATTCTCTACTCTCAGTATATATGTAATGTGAGGTCATCTCAAATCTCGTTTTTATATGGTCTGCATGGCCAAATAGGGAGTTACTACGGTTTACTACGACTTCCTTATTTGGTCCGCACGCGCGCACCAATTCACAACTTCAGAGGAACTCTTCAGAAAAGAAACCAAGGAATTTACTGAGGTCTTAATGACTCACACAACTAAATCAGCCTATGACGAAGTGTTTCATACGATTGTAGTCCCTACTGAAAATTTGTTCTGGCTAAGTATAGTGATTCTGAGTAATCTAGATAGATAATTGTTGACATATTCAGCATTGAATGAAATCTATAGATATTTAACTTTACAAAAATATATACTTTTGGTAGATTTTGATATGTGATGGCGGATTGATATGGGGTCAAAAGTCAGAGGGTGTTCCCGTACCATTTCACTGGTTTGACATGTAAATTTCCGGTTGTCCGAAGCAGACGCCTGTAGCAAGCTAATATGCCAGTAAACTCCTCATTAAATGCCCTTTGAAGCCTTTGTCATGTATGTATCTGTGAATTTAGGCAGTTTTCACAAGTGTTGTACTTCAAATATTAAAGTTATTAGCTCGAAAGCTTAGTAATAACATATAGTAAATTATTTAGTTGTGCGAGTTCTTAATCATGTCTGCCGCTACTCATTTCAGTTTATACTTTGTTACGTAAACTTGATATTTAACGATATTTTAGGTGGATTTTAATTACAAGTTGGGTAGAAGATCGACAGAAATGTTGTATAATTTAAGTATATTTATGGTTGAGAACCAATCGGGCGATAAGTGATGCAAAAATCGCCTCGGTGTGAATCACACCAGGCTTTTCCATTACGAGGCATGGGGCCGATTTAATACCCGGCCGGGGCAGAGCCATAAGAGGCCGGGTATTAATATTAGTACTAGGGAAATATTAGCAAAATATGTGTTATCCTGTACTTATTTAATATTTCATCGACGGAAAACCTGTATTGTACACTTCTCTGACGCTTGCATATAAGAAGTGTACAGGGGGTTTCCAACGATGGTAATATTTCAACCTATTGAGTTTTGGGGATAATTCTAGCTAGAAACATCGCAACATCCAAATCTATCAATTTCCATGTCCACAACTTCTAAATAGAAGGTAGGTGACAAGGCTTACTGTGTGTGTACATGTACTCCACGTGCCACTTATACAGGAACACATAGCTATAGCTAGCCAACTCTTGACACCTCCTATTTGGTTATTATTCCAAAACACTTAATGACATTTAAAGTGTGTAAGGTAGTTTTTTGCAGTTATTTTGTCACTTTTTGCATATAAATAAAAAAAACAAATCAGCCTCGTGCCGATACCCGTGGTGGGATTGGCTAAAAGAGTTACCATTTTTTTCACTGAAAAATATATTGGGACATTATGAAATTTAAACCACATGTACCGCTTTAAATTTAGCTCTATATTTTGCATGGGAGGAAAACAAATTTGTTTGTTAATATTAAACATAGCAGAAGACAAAGTACTATTGTATAACACTTATTAGAATTAGAATATGTATAACATTAGGCCTGGAGTATGGGGAAACAGTGCTCTAATCTGTTGCTATTTATTCAAAACAAGATGTTGTTTTAACTTGTAAATCTATATTATATTAAATTTTTGTTTTTCATTAACTAATTGGTCATTTTGATTCCATTTAAAGGGTAACATGGACAAAAGATGAGCAATCAACCTCCTGAAGTTAACAAACATCTTAGGAAGGGGAGATAACCAAAACCTAAAAGATTGGAAGGGGAGGTAACCAAAACCTGAACAATGATTGCGATTACCTACATCACGTTCTTTGTAATGCTGTGCCTATGTGGAGGGTTTCAGTTTTTAGCTTACCAAAGGAGAAAAGATTTCTCCGAGGGAAACAATCCACAGTTCCTGAAATTCCAGCGTGGTTACTTTGCTGCGTACCTGATGGCAGTGTTTGCTGATTGGCTACAAGGTCCTTACCTGTATAAACTGTACTCCTACTACGGGTACCAAGAGGCACAGATAGCCACTCTGTATGCTGTTAGATTTGCTTCCACAATTATTCTTGGTACATGGACGCCAATCGCTGCCGATCAATTTGGGCGCAAAAAACTGTGCCTGCTGTTCACAGTTCTCTACTCAGTTTCCTGTCTTATGAAGCTATCTACAAGTTATGGTATTTTACTAATTGGTAGAATCGTAGGAGGTATTGCTACCTCAGTGTTATTTTCTGCTTTTGAAGCCTGGTACATTCACGAACATTTAGAAACATACGACTTTCCAAAGGAGTGGATTTCTGTAACATTTGCAAAAGCCTCTACATGGAATGGTGTTTTGGCGGTCCTAGCTGGAGTGTCATCCAACTTGGTGTCGGAGGGATTTGGGATGGGTCCAGTTGCTCCATATATGCTTGCCATTCCGTTTCTCATTTTCTCTGGAATAATAGTATCAACACACTGGACAGAAAACTACAGTGTCAATAAAATGAAATTTAAAAAGTTATGTGGCGAAGGCTTCAAAATGATTGTAACAAAGGAAGAAATCTTTATGCTTGGAGCTATTGAGGCACTTTTTGAAAGTGTGATTTACATTGTAATTTTCCTTTGGACGCCGATCTTACAGACTGGCAACCCTTCCCTTGGAATTGTATTTTCAAGTTTCATGGCAAGTATTTTGGTAGGACAGGGATTTTTCAATGTTGTGTCGACATCAAGACGATTTCAGCCCTCTGTTTTACTCATGTTATCGATAGTAATGGCAGTGATAGCGAACATTATTCTCATCATATCCACTCATCCAGAGAAAAGAGACGCTTCACTCTCTTTCTCTGCACTAACACTATTTGAGGTTGCGGTAGGAATATATTTCCCAGCGATGGGATATCTCCGGAGTCGAATTATTCCTGACACACATCGCTGGGGAGTGATAAACTGGTTCCGTGTGCCTATAAACCTCATTGCCTGTGTGATATTGATGCTTCTCCATGAGGATGTGTTTCAGCATGGCAACAGAATGATCTTTGTCCTCTGCTTTCTCCTCCTCCTCCTTGCCGTCGCAAGCGGGGCACGATTTCTCAAGGTCACCAAAGAAGATGAAAGGTTGAAACAGGAAGCAGCATGGCTGGAGAGTGACCACATACATAACATTTTCTGATGATTATTTCAAATATTTTCGTGTAAATGCTTGAGAATGGATATAAAAGAGGTATACAGCTAGCTGGGGCATACAGTTCAAGTCTTTGTGTCTGCAGTCCGTTTTTTGAGATTTTCATCATAACTTCATTTACCATATATTTATGATACAAAGTATACTGCCCCTTTGCACACAAGGAACAACATGTTTCTTTTTGTTTCCGTTACTGTAGTATGTTGTCTGTTAAATTATTTTTGTTGAATAATATTGCGCATTTATGACAATTTTGTGGTACATACTCTGTGGTCTGAGTGTTGGGATTTGAGAATAATTGAAATGTATGTCTGGATTTGAAACTTGTGGAAATAGTCTATCTGATCATGATTTGAACAAATGTAAATTCATTGTGGAACTAATTGCGAGTGGATTGCAGTATTGTATGAATGTACGTATACATGTATGTATAGGATTGTCTTCAGTTAAAGATAATTCAATGATCAATTGATCATTAACATTTTGTTTTGGTGTGTAAGAGGAAATAATTCATTGACTCAATAGTACATGTGATCAGAATTCTTTGGCTTGAATGATTGGGGGGGGGGATCTAAAAACTTGCTTCAAATTGTCTCTTGATTGATCATGAGGTTGGAATGATGTATGTAGACTTAAAGGAAAAGTTCTCCCAATGAGGCAATTAAATAGTGGATTGTATACACACTAGCCATGAACGGTTTGTACTATAGATACACAATATTTGTATAGTGTCCAGCCAATAATTGCAGTATGATTTGCATTACTATAAGGTACATTACACACACAAAATATCGAGAGAAATTAAAATTTTATCCAATTTTAATATGTAAGCAGGATTTATGTTATAATTTGTGCACCTGACCTACAACATAATCATGTTAGCATAAAGATTACATGTACCGCTAAAATAACATCTACAATATTGAAGCTTTGTATAATGTATACGTTGAGTGAAGGCATATAATTACCAACACTTCAGATACACATATTGATTCTATCTTACCTCTCTATGTATATTGGGTCTGGATCTCGGTATAAAGCTTGTTTCCAATAAACATGTTTACAGTGAGGAAAGTATGAAGCTCTTTTATTCCGATACATATTCGCTTTACAAGTATTTTGTGGGAAAGTAAACAAGTTTCATGTGATGTGTTTAATATCTGTATGTCTGGTTGTGTATAAGCTTGCCATTGTTATGGATATTATTTCATTAACTGCCATTTAAAGATATAACCCTGGTAACTTTATGAGCCAAGAACATTACCTGCTATATATATAATGTGGTGGAATTGTTCATAGCTGTAGTCGATTTCCATAAGGGTTCATAAAGGTCATGTGTACATAACATATACCATAATTTCTTGCGTATAGTGCACACTTTTTTAGGGAAAATTGAGAGTGTCAAGAACGGGGTGCTCACTATAATGCAAAAACAATCAAAAACCTTGACTTGGTCGCTATCATGTATCATTAATTTTTTAGAGATTTTCAGAATAATTTGAAACATCCTTGCGGTAGTTAACAGTTGATGTTTTCGTTTTGTCCAGATTTTTTCCCCATTTTTTGGACCCTAAAAAGTACCTGCGCACTATACGCGAGAAATTACGGTACATGAACTGTACTATTTGAATTTTCTATTCTATGACTGTCTACATTATTAAATGAAGAGAAGTGCTATCAACAGTACAAGTATAAAGTATTTTCAACTCTAACTAAATATTTAACTTTTATGAAATTTTATTTTGCCTAAATAAAGAAATTTAACATTCATAAAACATTTCATTGTTTGTGTTTTGTTCAAACTCTACCATGTGGAATTTGTCAATCAGAAACTAGTAGCTAGACCATCATCTGGTCATGGTGGGCTAAAAAGTAATAAAAACAAAATCTTTGTTTAGTTTCTTTAACTTAATATTTATTCCATACAGAAAGTATTTGAAATATTGCTGACAGGACAAACTCTAGCTGACATAGTTACAAAGGCAGTGTGGTAATGATACACTCCTGTTGTATACAGTTCATCACTTCACTTTCAGGATCCCATAATGTATATTCATGAATAGAATTTCCTTATGAATATTTATGATCTTATTTCCAACATGCCCATATTAGCAGAAATTATTCATTTTTTTTACAATAATCATGATCTGTCATCATCTAGATATGGAATCTGAAAAAAACATTTAAATACTAAAGGTGAAGTGATTTACAGAAACAACACAAGCTCTACGATAAAAACCAACAAATAATTTATGAGGTTACAATAACATCCAAAATAAACACGATTCATGTAAACAGTACATGTACCAAATAACGACTCCATACAGACAACTCCACCACATACTGGATACTAGCATGGCTTCTCGTATACAAGAGCTAACAACCAAACAAAGCAAGTAAAGGGAGGTAATCTGGAAATAACATTAACAAACCATTTGTTTCCAAAATCCCAAATTTGAATTACTTTAACTTTAGTTTAACACTGCACAAAAAAGTATTTCTGGGATCGTATTTCTCGGTTAACTAAAGAATAAAGTACAAGGATTGTAAAACTTTATCCTGAGAGAAAGAAAGAGAAATCTTGGGTGGTTCTACACCCTCAATCAACCCTGTGTTGGTATCTAAGTTCTTTCACTTCATGCCTATTTGTAGAAATTATAGAGTAAATAGACTGGATATTGAATCCTACATATTCCACACTGAAAATACAGCACGAAAGCATGTGACGTGATTAGGTTATTAACCAAGGCTACAAGATGGTAAAGGAGATGGATTCAAAAGTGAAAGTAGGAATCCTCAAACTTCAATAACTATCTATCTTAGGGGATCTCTGGCACTATAAGTATCTACAGCTTTGATGGCTGAGGGGATTCCCTTATACTACAAATAACATGTTTGATAGTTGAGCGATTCTCATGTACCTGAATACAGTGATAACTAATTAATTCTACAGCACACACAGAAGTAAAATCAAGAATGCACCACGGAAACTGGTGATTCATCAGGCAAGGTTTGAATTCTTCCATAATTAGTCAAAATATACCAAAACGTAAACAAGCCAAAGGTAAAAATATGTTCTTTTCTATTTTTGATGCTCTAAAGAATTATTTGTTTAAACATGAAAAAAAGATTGATTTATAAAACCTTATGTTGACACTGAAAACATGTAAAACATTTAAATGACTGAATTTTGAATTGTTTACAAAAAGGAAGATCTGATTATCTTAGGTTCTGAGAATGCTGTCTATTGTACTGGTAATAAATGGTACTATCCTCAAAATGAGACAAAACTGATTGAGTTCGGATAAAAAGATCTTGGTATAATCATGAAGTGACACATGTTTAACCTCAAAATGAGACAATACTGATCAAGTTCGGATAAAAAAGATCTTGGTGTATAATTAGGAAGAGACACATCCTGCACAGTTTGTCAATCATCCACGATGTTCGCTACATCCTTCGACTCCAACAACAAACACTTCCGACCAAGGTCTCACAGATAACCTAAACTGTCATCTCTCTCTCGTTTATAATGGCTTCCATTAAAACTAACAGAACTGTGTTAACTCCTTCATCCCTTCAGTTTCATATTGAGTTATTCCGACCTTTGATTTGGAAGAGCTCAAATGTGTTTCCAGGGGTGAATTAGTTAAATTATCTGTGAAACCTTGACCTAAATATATCATACATACAACTACACAACTATTAAAACCACCCGCCCATACAATATGTACAATGAATTGGATACATATACAGGAATACTACAAATTATCATGTACAGGTTTTATGTTTAACTTCCCGATAGCAATAGTCTAGAACATAATAAATTCTGCAGACTTCAAGTCTTTGGAGTTTCACTTTAACACTGAAATCACTTTTACCAGGTATGGTATTTTATTACATATAAGGCATGATGCTCGGATATATAATGTTCGCACGACTTTTAATAGCATTCATCTAGAATAAAATGACTGATCTAGCTTGTCAGCAAATTCACATTAACAATATTTTACACTAAATAGTATTTGCAAAGCCATCAGGGCACAGCTATAAATACACCACCTTGAGACTAACAAGTGTAACAGGTACTAAATTCATTCACCCCCTCAAAGACACATTTCAACTCTTCCAATCCAATGGTTTATAGAGTTCATTATGAAATTTCAGGGGTGACTGGATTAAACAGTTTGAGGAGACAGATCTACACATTGACAACCCCTCGCATTCACAATGGAATATTCTGTTTCAAATCTTTCCATGTAGCGAGAAGAGAGATTACGATTAATACAATTGTAATTAAATAAACTAGAGTACACAAATTAATATTTTCAGTTTAAAAACTGTTTACCAGTAATTTGATATTTCAAGAACAGCAGTATTTTATTTTTTTCAGTGTATTTTATTTCTTCCAAGGTTTTTTAAGTATTATCACCGTCAGACGACATACAATGACATTAAGGATTTACTCGGATTAATCGACAACCTATCCAACATCCCGAGGTCTGAAACCTCCACGTAATGTATGATAATTACGCCATGGTTTGAGGTTTGGCGTACATATATATACACTAACACAG
>CANQLB010000050.1:0-25000 GCA_947623455.1 Mimachlamys varia
AACGCAATAGTAACCACTAAAAGAAAAAAATGTCAAATACGTTGTTGTTTGTATAATAACTCTTTTTGGGTGTAGATATTCCAACACGCTTGTTGCAAAAGCGGAATTTATATAAAATTACTTCCCTTTTATCATACACGTCAAATTGACAAAAGTACTGGCTTTCAGTCTTGGATTTTTTTGGCTTTTTATTTTTTTTTTTCACTTTTTCAATGAACAAAGACGTTGATCGACAGAGGATCGTTTTCTAAGCCATTATAGGTTGGAATTCTTTAAGAAAAAGACAACTATATGCTGAAATAATGACTTAAAAAGTATAGCCACTTAGCGCCAACTGAGAGCTCTCTAAACCTAAACCAGATCCTTCCCCTAAATGGCGTTAAGCGGAACTTCAATTTGAGAGAAAAATAAAAAAAAAAAGAAAAATCATGTGTTGAAAACGCAATAGTAACCATTAAAAACCATTTTGTCTGTATATGATTTTTTTTTGGGTTGCCGATATTCCAACAAGCACTTGGTAATAGCGAAACTAATGTAAAATATCTTCCCTCTGATCATACGCGTCGAATTTAAGAATAAAAAACATAATATTTTTTTGTATTTTGTTTCTATGAACATAGAAGTCGATCTAAAGAATATGGTTTTCAAAGTATTATAGTTTAAAATATTCAAGGTGAACTAACGATTGGTGAACTAATGACTTTGGGACCCTTACTAAAGGATTGTTTTAATTTAAACCTAGATATGCCTTAATATACGTACAGATTGTTATCGGTATCAATTAAAGTTCTAATAGTAATAAGTTTACACAGCATACACTTATTTATCAGACAATTTCCTCATAACCTTCTCCAAATATTTGATAAATAACTATTCTTTAGATAACTGTACCCATGTTTCTCCTAGTTTGCCATTCTAGCTCCTCAGTTTCTTACCGGCTTAGTATGTGCCATATACTGTCATTTGTGTTTCAATGACAAACAGCCAATTTTAATCTCAATATGTACTGGTCATCAATACATTTAAATTGTTTATCGTGAAAAATGTTTATCCCCTCCACACAACACGCCCACAGATACACACAGGCAAAGGTGTAAGCTTAGATACGTATTAGGATTATATGTTTCTTGTAGTTGCGAAGCAATAGGAACTAGCGTTTTGAAAAGCGTTGGTAGATAAGAATATGGATCTTTATTTCTAAAACATGGTTCTTATTCGTTCACTTAAGCATGGTACAATACCAGGTTCATCTCCAGCATCATTGACATTATTGCTATCTATATCTTACAGGCTGATTTTGGAAACAAATATATTACTCTCGGTCAAGAAAAGAAGAGGCTAATGATAGCCTAGGGAGGACGTTCTGCTACAGTGGCACCACACAATGAAGAGCTAAACCAGTTTGGTTCTCTCCGCAATAAAACGATAGCCCAAAGGTCCAACTTACAATTGCAACTAGACCAAGCGTTAACTCCGTTACCCAGTCATCAGGTGTCACCAACTCCGTTACCCAGTCACTAGGTGACACCAAATAACCAGGTGTCACCAACTTCGTTACCCGGTCACTAGGACTTCGTTACCTAGTCACTAGGTGTCAGCGACTAACCAGGTGTCACTCATTCGTTAACCCTGTCACCAGGACTCGGTTACCCAATTACTAGGCGTCACCCGCTAACCAGGTGTCACACACTCCGTTACCCCGGCACTATGTGTCACCCAATAACCAAGTGTCACCAACTTTGTTACCCGGTCACTAGGACTTCGTTACCTAGTCACTATGTGTCACTAACTAAAGAGGTGTAACCCACTTCGTTACCCAGTAACTAGGTTTTACCTTCTCCGTTATCCAGTCACTAGGTGTCACCCACTAACCAGGTTTCGCCAACTCTGCTACCCAGTCACTAGGAGTGACCAACTAACCAGAAGTCACCCATCTCGTTACCCAGTCACTAGGACTACGTTACCAAGTCATTTGGTAGAACCCACTAACACACTAATCAGCTATCACCCACTCCGTTTCCCAGTCATTAGGTATCACCTAGGTATCACCCATCTCCTTAACCAGTCACTTGGACTCCGTTACCCCGTCACTAGGTGTCACTCACTCCGTTACACTAGGTTTCATCCACTTACCAGTTGTCACCCTCTGCGTTACCCAGTCACAAGGTATAACCTACTAAACACGTGTCAACCACTATGTTCCCCAGTCACTAGGTGTCACCCAATAGCCATTAGCCAACTGTCACCCACTAGCCAACTGTCACCCACTTCCTTAACCAGTCACTTGGACTCTGTTACCTAGTCATTAATGTCACCAACTAACTAGGTGTCACCCACTAACCAGGTGTCACCCATTGGGTTACCTAGCCACTCGGACTCCATCACCTAGTCACTAGGTGTCACCAACTTACAAGGTGTCGGCTACACCGTTACCTAGTCACTAGGTGTCACACACTAACAACGTGTCACCACCTGCGTTACCCAGTCACTAGGTATCACCTACTTACCACGTGTCACCCACTCTGTTTCCCACCCTCTAGGTGTCACCCACTTCCTAACCCAATTACGTGGATTCCGTTACCCAGTCACTAAGTGTCACCTAATAACTATGTGTCACCAACACCGTGACCCAGGGACTATGTGTCATCCATTCCGTTACCCAGTGACTAGGTGTCATTCACTCTGGTACCCAGTGACTGGGTGTCAACAACTAACCAGGTGTCAGCTAATTCGTAACCCAGTCACAAGGACTCCGTTACGCAATCACTAGGTGTCACCCACACCTTTTATCCAATCACTAGGTGTCACCCACTCCTTGATCCCATCACTAGGTGTCACCCACGCTTTTATCCAATCACTAGGTGTCACCCACGCCTTAATCCAATCACTAGGTGTCACCCACACCTTTATCCAATCACTAGGTGTCACCCACGCTTTTATCCAATCACTAGGTGTCACCCACACCTTTATCCAATCACTTGGTGTCACCCTCTCCTTTATCCAGTCGCTAAATGTCACCGACTTCTTTATCCAATCACTAGGTGTCACCCACTCCTTTATCCAATCACTAGGTGTCACCCACTCCGTTACCAAATCACTAGATGTCACCCACTCCTTTATTCAATCACTAGTTGTCACCCACTCCTTTTTACAATCACTAGGTGTCACCTACTGCTTTATCCAATCACTAGGTGTCACCCACTCCTTTATCCAATCACTAGGTGTCACCCACTCACTCCTTTATCCAATCACTAGGTGTCACCCACTCCTTTATCCAATTACTAGATGTCACCCACTCCTTTTTACAATCACTAGGTGTCACCCTCTCCTTTATCCAATCACTAGGTGTCACCCACTCCTTTATCCAATCACTAGGTGTCACCCACTCACTCCTTTATCCAATCACTAGGTGTCACCCACTCACTCCTTTATCCAATCACTAGGTGTCACCCACTCACTCCTTTATCCAATCACTAGGTGTCACCCACTCCTTTATCCAATCACTAGGTGTCACCCACTCCTTAATCCAATCACTAGGTGTCACCCACTCCATTATCCAATCACTAGGTGTCACCCACTCCTTTATTAAATCACTAGGTGTAACCCACTCCGTTATCCAGTCGCTACGTGTCACCGACTCCGTTATCCAAACACCAGGTGTCACCAACTAACCAGCTGTCACCCAGTTCGTTACCCAGTCGTTAGGACTCCGTTACTTAGTCACTAAGTGTCTAACCATATGCTAAAATAATGACTTCGGACGTATGGCCACTTAGCGCCAAATGAGAGTTGTCTAAACCTTAACCCAATCCTTCCTATAAATGGCGTTAAGCGAAAGTTCTATTAAGAAGAAAAATACCCAGTCACTAGTTTTCAACCACTAACCAGGTTTCACCCACTCGGTTAACAAGTCACTAGTTGTCACCTACTCTGTTACGCAGTCACTACGTGTCAACCACTTCGCTACCCAGTCACTAGGTGTCACCTACTAACAAGTGGTCACCCACTTCGTAACTCAGTCACTAGGACTCCTTTACCCAGTCACTAGGTGTCACTCATTAACCAGGTGTAACCCACTACATTACCCAGTCGCTAAGTGTCACCCACTCCGTTATCCAAACACTATGTGTCACCAACTAGCCAAGTATCACCCTCTGCGTTTCAAAGTAACTAGGATGTCGTTTACTAGGTGTCAACCACTAACTATGTGTCACCCACTTCGTTACCCAGTCACTAGATGTCATCCATTCCTTTATCCAATCACTAGGTGTAACCAACTCCTTTATCCAATCACTAGGTGTCACCCACTCCTTTATCCAAGCACTAGGTGTCATCCAATCCTTTATCCAATCACTAGGTGTCACCCACTCCTTTATCCAATCACCAGGTGTCACCCACTCCTTTATCCAATCACTAGGTGTCACCCACTCCTTTATCCAATTATTGGTGTCACCCACTCCTTTATTCAATCACTAGGTGTAACCCACTCCGTTACCCAGTCACTAGGTGTCACCCAATAACCAGCTGTCACCCAGTTCGTTACCAAGTCGCTAGATGTCACCCATTCCTTTATCCAATCACTAGGTGTCACCCACTCCTTTATCCAATCACTAAATGTCACCCACTCCTTATCCAATCACTAGATGTCACCAAATCCTTTATCCAATCAGTAGGCGTCCCCCACTCTTTTATCCAATCACTAAGTGTAACCGACTCCGTTACCCAGTCACCAGGTTTCATCCACTCCTTTATCCAATCACTAAATGTCACCCACTCATTTATTCAATCACTAGGTGTCACCGCCTCCTTTATCCAATCACTAGGTGTCACCCACTCCATTATCCAATCACTAAATGTCACCCACTCCTTTATCCAATCACTAGGTGTCACCCACTCCTTTATCTAATCTCTTGTTGTCACCCACACCTTAATCCAATCACTAGGTGTCACCCACTCCTTTATCCAATCACTAGGTGTCACCCACTCTTTTATCATATCACTAGATGTCAACCACTCCTTTATCCAGTCGCTAAATGTCACCGACTTCTTTATCCAATCACTAGGTGTCACCCACTCCTTTATCCAATCACTAGGTGTCACCCACTCCTTTATCTAATCACTTGTTGTCACCCACACCTTAATCCAATCACTAGGTGTCACCCACTCCTTTATCCAATCACTAGGTGTCACCCACTCTTTTATCCTATCACTAGGTGTCAACCACTCCTTTATCCAGTCGCTAAATGTCACCGACTTCTTCATCCAATCACTAGATGTCACCCACTACTTTATCCAATCACTAGGTGTCACCCACTCCCATATCCAATCACTAGGTGTCACCCACTTCTTTATCCAATCACTAGGTGTCACCAACTCCTTTATTCAATCACTAGGTGTCACCCACTCCGTTACCCAGTCACTAGGTGTCACCCACTAACCAGCTGTCACCCAGTCGCTAAAACTCCGTTACTAAGTCACTAAGTGTTTAACCATATGCTTTAATAATGACTTAGGGAGTATGGCCACTTAGCGCCAAGTAAGAGCTGTCTAACCCTTAACTCCATCATTCCTATCAATGGCGTTAAGCGAAACTTTAATTTAGAAGAAAAATACCTAGTCACTAGGTTTCAACCACTAACCAGGTTTCACCCACTCGGTAAGCAAGTCACTAGTTGTCACCTACTCTGTTACGCAGTCACTACGTGTCAACCGCTTCGTTACCCAGTCACTAGGTGTCACCTACTAACAAGTGGTCACCCACTTCGTTACTCAGTCACTAGGAATCCTTTACCCAGTCACTAGGTGTCACCCATTAACCAGGTGTAACCCACTCCGTTACCCAGGCGCGAAGTGTCACCCACTCCGTTATCCAAACACTATGTGTCACCCACTAGCCAAGTATCACCCTCTGCGTTTCCAAGTAACTAGGATGTCGTTTACTAGGTGTCAACCACTAACTATGTGTCACCCACTTCCTTACCCAGTCACTAGGTGTCACCCACTCACTCCTTTATCCAATCACTAGGTGTCACCCACTCACTCCTTTATCCAATCACTAGGTGTCACCCACTCCTTTATCCAATCCATAGGTGTCACCCACTCCTTAATCCAATCACTAGGTGTCACCCACTCCATTATCCAATCACAAGGTGTCACCCACTCCTTTATTAAATCACTAGGTGTAACCCACTCCGTTATCCAGTCGCTACGTGTCACCGACTCCGTTATCCAAACACCAGGTGTCACCAACTAACCAGCTGTCACCCAGTTCGTTACCCAGTCGTTAGGACTCCGTTACTTAGTCACTAAGTGTCTAACCATATGCTAAAATAATGACTTCGGACGTATGGCCACTTAGCGCCAAATGAGAGTTGTCTAAACCTTAACCCAATCCTTCCTATCAATGGCGTTAAGCGAAAGTTCTATTAAGAAGAAAAATACCCAGTCACTAGTTTTCAACCACTAACCAGGTTTCACCCACTCGGTTAACAAGTCACTAGTTGTCACCTACTCTGTTACGCAGTCACTACGTGTCAACCACTTCGCTACCCAGTCACTAGGTGTCACCTACTAACAAGTGGTCACCCACTTCGTAACTCAGTCACTAGGACTCCTTTACCCAGTCACTAGGTGTCACCCATTAACCAGGTGTAACCCACTACATTACCCAGTCGCTAAGTGTCACCCACTCCGTTATCCAAACACCATGTGTCACCAACTAGCCAAGTATCACCCTCTGCGTTTCAAAGTAACTAGGATGTCGTTTACTAGGTGTCAACCACTAACTATGTGTCACCCACTTCGTTACCCAGTCACTAGATGTCACCCACTCCTTTATCCAATCACTAGGTGTAACCAACTCCTTTATCCAATCACTAGGTGTCACCCACTCCTTTATCCAAGCACTAGGTGTCATCCAATCCTTTATCCAATCACTAGGTGTCACCCACTCCTTTATCCAATCACCAGGTGTCACCCACTCCTTTATCCAATCACTAGGTGTCACCCACTCCTTTATCCAATCAATAGGTGTCACCCACTCCTTTATTCAATCACTAGGTGTAACCCACTCCGTTACCCAGTCACTAGGTGTCACCCAATAACCAGCTGTCACCCAGTTCGTTACCAAGTCGCTAGATGTCACCCATTCCTTTATCCAATCACTAGGTGTCACCCACTCCTTTATCCAATCACTAAATGTCACCCACTCCTTATCCAATCACTAGATGTCACCAAATCCTTTATTCAATCAGTAGGCGTCCCCCACTCTTTTATCCAATCACTAAGTGTAACCGACTCCGTTACCCAGTCACCAGGTTTCATCCACTCCTTTATCCAATCACTAAATGTCACCCACTCCTTTATTCAATCACAAGGTGTCACCGCCTCCTTTATCCAATCACTAGGTGTCACCGCCTCCATTATCCAATCACTAAATGTCACCCACTCCTTTATCCAATCACTAGGTGTCACCCACTCCTTTATCTAATCTCTTGTTGTCACCCACACTTTAATCCAATCACTAGGTGTCACCCACTCCTTTATCCAATCACTAGGTGTCACCCACTCTTTTATCCTATCACTAGATGTCAACCACTCCTTTATCCAGTCGCTAAATGTCACCGACTTCTTTATCCAATCACTAGGTGTCACCCACTCCTTTATCCAATCACTAGGTGTCACCCGCTCCTTTATCTAATCACTTGTTGTCACCCACACTTTAATCCAATCACTAGGTGTCACCCACTCCTTTATCCAATCACTAGGTGTCACCCACTCTTTTATCCTATCACTAGGTGTCAACCACTCCTTTATCCAGTCGCTAAATGTCACCGACTTCTTCATCCAATCACTAGATGTCACCCACTACTTTATCCAATCACTAGGTGTCACCCACTCCCATATCCAATCACTAGGTGTCACCCACTTCTTTATCCAATCACTAGGTGTCACCAACTCCTTTATTCAATCACTAGGTGTCACCCACTCCGTTACCCAGTCACTAGGTGTCACCCACTAACCAGCTGTCACCCAGTCGCTAAAACTCCGTTACTAAGTCACTAAGTGTTTAACCATATGCTTTAATAATGACTTAGGGAGTATGGCCACTTAGCGCCAAGTAAGAGCTGTCTAACCCTTAACTCCATCATTCCTATCAATGGCGTTAAGCGAAACTTTAATTTAGAAGAAAAATACCTAGTCACTAGGTTTCAACCACTAACCAGGTTTCACCCACTCGGTAAGCAAGTCACTAGTTGTCACCTACTCTGTTACGCAGTCACTACGTGTCAACCGCTTCGTTACCCAGTCACTAGGTGTCACCTACTAACAAGTGGTCACCCACTTCGTTACTCAGTCACTAGGAATCCTTTACCCAGTCACTAGGTGTCACCCATTAACCAGGTGTAACCCACTCCGTTACCCAGGCGCGAAGTGTCACCCACTCCGTTATCCAAACACTATGTGTCACCCACTAGCCAAGTATCACCCTCTGCGTTTCCAAGTAACTAGGATGTCGTTTACTAGGTGTCAACCACTAACTATGTGTCACCCACTTCCTTACCCAGTCACTAGGTGTCACCCACTCACTCCTTTATCCAATCACTAGGTGTCACCCACTCACTCCTTTATCCAATCACTAGGTGTCACCCACTCCTTTATCCAATCCATAGGTGTCACCCACTCCTTAATCCAATCACTAGGTGTCACCCACTCCATTATCCAATCACAAGGTGTCACCCACTCCTTTATTAAATCACTAGGTGTAACCCACTCCGTTATCCAGTCGCTACGTGTCACCGACTCCGTTATCCAAACACCAGGTGTCACCAACTAACCAGCTGTCACCCAGTTCGTTACCCAGTCGTTAGGACTCCGTTACTTAGTCACTAAGTGTCTAACCATATGCTAAAATAATGACTTCGGACGTATGGCCACTTAGCGCCAAATGAGAGTTGTCTAAACCTTAACCCAATCCTTCCTATCAATGGCGTTAAGCGAAAGTTCTATTAAGAAGAAAAATACCCAGTCACTAGTTTTCAACCACTAACCAGGTTTCACCCACTCGGTTAACAAGTCACTAGTTGTCACCTACTCTGTTACGCAGTCACTACGTGTCAACCACTTCGCTACCCAGTCACTAGGTGTCACCTACTAACAAGTGGTCACCCACTTCGTAACTCAGTCACTAGGACTCCTTTACCCAGTCACTAGGTGTCACCCATTAACCAGGTGTAACCCACTACATTACCCAGTCGCTAAGTGTCACCCACTCCGTTATCCAAACACTATGTGTCACCAACTAGCCAAGTATCACCCTCTGCGTTTCAAAGTAACTAGGATGTCGTTTACTAGGTGTCAACCACTAACTATGTGTCACCCACTTCGTTACCCAGTCACTAGATGTCACCCACTCCTTTATCCAATCACTAGGTGTAACCAACTCCTTTATCCAATCACTAGGTGTCACCCACTCCTTTATCCAAGCACTAGGTGTCATCCAATCCTTTATCCAATCACTAGGTGTCACCCACTCCTTTATCCAATCACCAGGTGTCACCCACTCCTTTATCCAATCACTAGGTGTCACCCACTCCTTTATCCAATCAATAGGTGTCACCCACTCCTTTATTCAATCACTAGGTGTAACCCACTCCGTTACCCAGTCACTAGGTGTCACCCAATAACCAGCTGTCACCCAGTTCGTTACCAAGTCGCTAGATGTCACCCATTCCTTTATCCAATCACTAGGTGTCACCCACTCCTTTATCCAATCACTAAATGTCACCCACTCCTTATCCAATCACTAGATGTCACCAAATCCTTTATTCAATCAGTAGGCGTCCCCCACTCTTTTATCCAATCACTAAGTGTAACCGACTCCGTTACCCAGTCACCAGGTTTCATCCACTCCTTTATCCAATCACTAAATGTCACCCACTCCTTTATTCAATCACAAGGTGTCACCGCCTCCTTTATCCAATCACTAGGTGTCACCGCCTCCATTATCCAATCACTAAATGTCACCCACTCCTTTATCCAATCACTAGGTGTCACCCACTCCTTTATCTAATCTCTTGTTGTCACCCACACTTTAATCCAATCACTAGGTGTCACCCACTCCTTTATCCAATCACTAGGTGTCACCCACTCTTTTATCCTATCACTAGATGTCAACCACTCCTTTATCCAGTCGCTAAATGTCACCGACTTCTTTATCCAATCACTAGGTGTCACCCACTCCTTTATCCAATCACTAGGTGTCACCCGCTCCTTTATCTAATCACTTGTTGTCACCCACACTTTAATCCAATCACTAGGTGTCACCCACTCCTTTATCCAATCACTAGGTGTCACCCACTCTTTTATCCTATCACTAGGTGTCAACCACTCCTTTATCCAGTCGCTAAATGTCACCGACTTCTTTATTCAATCACTAGGTGTCACCCACTACTTTATCCAATCACTAGGTGTCACCCACTCCCATATCCAATCACTAGGTGTCACCCACTTCTTTATCCAATCACTAGGTGTCACCAACTCCTTTATTCAATCACTAGGTGTCACCCACTCCGTTACCCAGTCACTAGGTGTCACCCACTAACCAGCTGTCACCCAGTCGCTAAAACTCCGTTACTAAGTCACTAAGTGTTTAACCATATGCTTAAATAATGACTTAGGGAGTATGGCCACTTAGCGCCAAGTAAGAGCTGTCTAACCCTTAACCCCATCATTCCTATCAATGGCGTTAAGCGAGACTTTAATTTAGAAGAAAAATACCTAGTCACTAGGTTTCAACCACTAACCAGGTTTCACCCACTCGGTAAGCAAGTCACTAGTTGTCACCTACTCTGTTACGCAGTCACTACGTGTCAACCGCTTCGTTACCCAGTCACTAGGTGTCACCTACTAACAAGTGGTCACCCACTTCGTTACTCAGTCACTAGGAATCCTTTACCCAGTCACTAGGTGTCACCCATTAACCAGGTGTAACCCACTCCGTTACCCAGGCGCGAAGTGTCACCCACTCCGTTATCCAAACACTATGTGTCACCCACTAGCCAAGTATCACCCTCTGCGTTTCCAAGTAACTAGGATGTCGTTTACTAGGTGTCAACCACTAACTATGTGTCACCCACTTCGTTACCCAGTCACTAGATGTCACCCACTCCTTTATACAATCACTAGGTGTCACCCACTCCTTTATCCAATCACTAGGTGTCACCGACTCCTTTATCCAATCACTAGGTGTCACCCACTCCTTTATCCAATCACTAGGTGTCACCCACTCCTTTATTCAATCACTAGGTGTAACCCATTCCATTTCCCAGTCACTAGGTGTCACCTACTAACAAGTGGTCACCCACTTCGTTACTCAGTCACTAGGAATCCTTTACCCAGTCACTAGGTGTCACCCATTAACCAGGTGTAACCCACTCCGTTACCCAGGCGCGAAGTGTCACCCACTCCGTTATCCAAACACTAGGTGTCACCCACTCCTTTATCAAATCACTAGGTGTAACCCATTCCATTTCCCAATCACTAGGTGTCACTCAGTAACCAGCTGTCACCCAGTTCCTTACCCAGTCGCTAAAACTCCATTACTAAGTCACTAAGTGTCTAACCATATGCTAAAATAATGACTTCGGAAATATGGCCACTTAGCGCCAAATGAGAGTTGTCTAAACCTTAACCCAATACTTCCTATCAATGGCGTTAAGCGAATCTTTAATTTAGAAGAAAAATACCTAGTCACTAACCAGGTTTCACCCACTCGGTTAGCAAGTCACTAGTTGTCACCTACTCTGTTACGCAGTCACTACGTCTCAACCGCTTCGTTACCCAGTCACCAGGTGTCACCAACTAATAAGTGGTCACCAACTTCGTTACTCAGTCACTAGGACTCCTTTACCCAGTCACTAGGTGTCACCCATTAACCAGGTGTAACCCACTACATTACCCAGTCGCTAAGTGTCACCCACTCCGTTACCCAAACACTATGTGTCACCCACTAGCCAAGTATCACCCTCTGCGTTTCAAAGTAACTAGGATGTCGTTTACTAGGTGTCAACCACTAACTATGTGTCACCCACTTCGTTACCCAGTCACTAGATGTTACTCATTCCTTTATCGAATCACTAGGTGTCACCCACTCCTTTATCCAATCACTAAATGTCAACCACTCCTTATCCAATCACTAGGTGTCACCAAATCCTTTATCCAATCAGTAGGCGTCCCCCACTCTTTTATCCAATCACTAGGTGTAACCGACTCCGTTACCCAGTCACCAGGTTTCATCCACTCTTTTATCCAATCACTAAATGTCACCCACTCCTTTATTCAATCACTAGGTGTCACCCACTCCATTATCCAATCACAAGGTGTCACCCACTCCTTTATTAAATCACTAGGTGTAACCCACTCCGTTACCCAGTCGCTACCTGTCACCGACTCCGTTATCCAAACACCAGGTGTCACCAACTAACCAGCTGTCACCCAGTTCGTTACCCAGTCGTTAGGACTCCGTTACTAAGTCATTAAGTGTCTAACCATATGTTAAAATAATGACTTCGGAAGTATGGCCACTTAGCGCCAAATGAGAGTTGTCTAAACCTTAACCCAATCCTTCCTATAAATGGCGTTAAGCGAAAGTTCTATTAAGAAGAAAAATACCCAGTCACTAGGTTTCAACCACTAACCAGGTTTCACCCACTCGGTTAACAAGTCACTAGTTGTCACCTACTCTGTTACCCAGTCACTAGGTGTCACCTACTAACAAGTGGTCACCCACTTCGTTACTCAGTCACTAGGACTCCTTTACGCAGTCACAAGGTGTCACCAATTAACCAGGTGTAACCCACTCAGTTACCTAGTCGCTAAGTGTCACCCACTCCGTTATCCAAACACTATGTGTTTCCCACTAGCCAAGTATCACCCACTGCGTTTCCAAGTAACTAGAAGTCACCCACTCATTTATCCAAGCACTAGGTGTCACCCATTCATTTATCCAAGCACTAGGTGTAATCCACTCCTTTATCCAACCGCTAGGTGTCACCCACTCCTTTATCCAATCACTAGGTGTCACCAACTCCTTTATCCAATCACAAGGTGTCACCCACTCCTTTATCCAATCGCTAGGTGTCACCAACTCCTTCATCTAAACACTAGGTGTCACCGACTCCGTTACCAAGTCACCAGGTTTCATCCACTCCTTTATCCAGTCACCAGGTGTCACCCACTCCTTAATCTAATCACTAAATGTCACCCACTCATTTATCCAATCACAAGGAGTCACCCACTCCTTTATCCAATCACTAGGTGTCACCCACTCCATTATCCAATCACTAAATGTCACCCACTCCTTATCCAATCACTAGGTGTCACCCACTCCTTTATCCAATCACTAGGTGTCACCCATTCCTTTATCCAATCACTAGGTGTCACCCACTCCATTATCCAATCACTAGGTGTCACCCACTCCTTTATTAAATCACTAGGTGTAACCCACTCCGTTACCAGTCGCTACGTGTCACCGACTCCGTTATCCAAACACCAGGTGTCTCCAACTAACCAGCTGTCACCCAGTTCGTTACCCAGTCGTTCGGACTCCGTTACTAAGTCACTAAGTGTCTAACCATATGCTAAAATAATGACTTCGGACGTATGGCCACTTAGCGCCAAATAAAAGTTGTCTAAACCTTAACCCAATCCTTCCTATAAATGGCGTTCAGCGAAAGTTCTATTTAGAAAAAAATACCCAGTCACTAGTTTTCAACCACTAACCAGGTTTCACCCACTCGGTTAACAAGTCACTAGTTGTCACCTACTCTGTTACGCAGTCACTACGTGTCAACCACTTCGCTACCCAGTCACTAGGTGTCACCTACTAACAAGTGGTCACCCACTTCGTTACTCAGTCACTAGGACTCCTTTACCCAGTCAACCATCAACCAGGTGTAACCTGCTCCGTTACCCAGTCACTAGGTGTCACCCACTCCTTTATCCAATCACTAGGTGACGCCCACTAACCAGCTGGCACCCAGTTCGTTACCCAGTCGCTAGGACTCCGTTACTAAGTCACTAAGTGTCTAACTATATGCTAAAACAATGACTTAGGAAGCATGGCTACTTAGCGCCAACTGAGAGTTGTCTAAATCTACACGTTAAATTGACAAAAGTACTTGCTTTCTGTCTTGGATTCTTTTTTTTTTTTAATTTTTCTTCAATGAACATATACGTTGATCGACAGAGAATGGTTTTCTAAGCCATTATTGGTTGAAATTCTTTAAGATAAACCAACTTTATGCTGAAATAATAACTTAGGAAGTATAGCCACTTAGCGCCAACTGAGAGCTGTCTAAACCTAAACCCGATCCTTCCCCTAAATGGCGTTAAGCGGAACTTATATATATAGGTTACCTCCCCTTTTTAAATTAAAATAAAAATGACTTAAATTGATTTTGCTGTATGGCTTTTATTTCATCCACTTTAATTATCCCATAACAATATAAGTTCCTTATTGATATTTCCTTGTCAGTTATTTCTGATCAGTGATGATTAGAGACGATGTAACACAACTTAGAAACAAATTTAGTAATCTGAAAGTATCGCCATCATTATTAATATAAACAGTAAGTTGTTTAATATATTTCAACTCTCACAATGGCAACTGGTGAGGAGATCATGTACATTATGTTTCCACGCGCAAGCGATCTCACACGAGTGAAACTTCGCGTGGAAAATAGTGGACTTTACTGCACAGAACATGCTGTTGCCAGGGAGGACCTCCTGTGCTTCTATCTGTGTATCCGCATCAGGGACGCCGACTGGCTCCTGAGGTGGATGGACAGAGAGAGGATAGTCTACGAATTGTAGACTCAGGTCCCTCCTAGCTCAGCGTGCTCATTGTACATATGTATATACGTTGCCGATTCATTCCAGGTAGGAATGATTCCCTCAGAATATAAACGAAATAAAGTTGGGAAACATCCGACGTGTCTTTTCATAAATGTTTTTAAAAAGCTAAATTTCAATGCACGTAGACGTTAATCGACAGAGTATGGTTTTCTAAGACAATATAGGTTGAAATTCTTTAAGATAAACCAACTTTATGCTTAAATAATGACTTAGGAAGTATAGCCACTTAGCGCCAACTGAGAGCTGTCTAAACCGAAACCCAATACTTCCCCTAAATGGCGTTAAGCGAAACTTCAATTTAGAAGAAAAATACCCAGTCACTAGTTTTCAACCACTAACCAGGTTTCACCCACTCGTTTTAGCAATATACTAGTTGTCACCTACTCTGTTACGCAGTCACTACGTGTCAACCACTTCGTTACCCAGTCACTAGGTGTCACCTACTAACAAGTGGTCACCCACTTCGTAACTCAGTCATTAGGACTCCTTTACCCAGTCACTAAGTGTCACCCATTAACCAGGTATATCTTAAGGTTACGAAGTGACTAGATATTTAACCATATGCTAAAATAATGTCTTGGGAAGTATGACCACTTAGCGCCAACTGAAAGTTGTTTAACCTAAACCCAATCCTTTTTCTAGATGGCGTTAAGCGTAACTTCAATTTAGGAGAAAAATAAAAATAAATCATGTATTTAAAATTTTTTAAAGACAAAAAGTCCAATACGTTTTTGTCAGAATATTGACTTTTTGGGTTCCGATATTCCATCATACTTAATGTCACTTACTTTTCTTTACAATAACCCAATGATCGAAATATTTCGTGAAGCAAACCTATTTTTAACGTATGATCTACTAATCCTCAATATCTTCCTCGGAATTAGTAACCCTTCCTTAACATCCTCCAGTCTTAACATAGTCATCGTATTTTATATAAAGACAGAATATCCCCAAAATAAATCCTCGAAAATAAGCGTTGACGTTTTAGTTTGTATTATTTAATGTTAAAGTTTCGGCAACTATTTCTTAGCTCATGAGAAACCAGGAAATTAAAGGCAACACTTCAATCGAAAATTAATAGGCCAACTTGTAGTTTTGTGCTGGAGTTTCTATCACTTTTAAGATTGAAATAAACAGATGTTGTATTGTGATTAGACTTCTTGCCTGTAAGAAAAATGTAGGCACTAATGTGATTCAACAACTGAAGTTCATCGTACCTTATTTTTCGTTTGGTTTAGCTGATCAAATCGAATGTCATTAATCTTTTATATAGTAATGAATGTAGTTACTGTTTTGGAAAGACTAACTGTAATTAAAAACAAAATGAATCACTCGATAAGACCAACATGTTGTATACTACAAAATGTGGCCACTACATGTCATCTTTCCATAAATATTGTGACTGTTCTTAAACGAATTCCCTTCATTTTTTATATCACATATTGTGTACGCATTGTGTTAAAGAATCCGTGAAAGATTTGTCCGAATTAAATAAGAGGACACCAAAGTTTTGCACTATACAAATAGGTCTGCTTAACGCAAGATGTGGGCGCTAAAATATCAACTACATTTTAAGCTAATACGACCATTTTATTAATATTTTTGTTCCTATCAAATAGATAACCCCCATCTTTCCTATAAATACTTTGTAAACACATCTACATAGAAGATTATCGACATGAAAATAGAAAACACAAAGTATTGCAACATTAAATAAGGTCTGCTCAACGCAAAATGTGGGCACTTTAGTAATGTTGTAGTAGGAGATTAGCTGACCTTCATTTAATCAATACTTGGGCCGCTCTTAAACAAATTATCTTAATATTTCATAAAAAGAATTTGTACTTG
Source organism: Mimachlamys varia (assembly GCA_947623455.1). NCBI lineage: Eukaryota > Metazoa > Mollusca > Bivalvia > Pectinida > Pectinidae > Mimachlamys > Mimachlamys varia. The sequence continues at coordinate 16,765 of CANQLB010000050.1, forward strand.
TTGTTTTAAAAGATCTACGGAAGGTTCGTTTAACATTAAAATGGGGGAAATGAAAGTGATGCAAAATTTGAATAGGTCTGCTAAACGCATGTTATGGCACTGTTATAGCCCACATTATACGCCTAGCGGACTTGCTTTATTTTCATATTTTGGCCGCAGGTATCTCCTATTTTGTCATCTAAGTTGTATTTGAACACACACTCTTTCATAAAAAGAGGTTGTACTTGTTGTTTTAAAAGATCTACGGAAGATTTGTTCAACATTAAAATAGAGGTAATGAAAGTAATGCAAAATGTGAATAGGTCTGCTAAACGCATGCTGTGGCACTGTTATAGCCCACATTTACGCCTAGCGGACTTGCTTCATATTCATATTTTGGCCGCAAGGTATCTCCTATTTTATCATCTAAGTTGTATTTGAACAGACACTGTTTAAAACGATTGACGACAGTGTTCTTTTCTTTACAATAACCCAATGATCGAGATATTTCGTGAAGCAAACCTATTTTTAACGTATGATCTACTAATCCTCAATATCTTCCTCGGAATTAGTAACCCTTTTTTAACATCCTCCAGTCTAAACAAAGTCGTCGTATTTTATATAAAGACAGAATATCCCCAAAATAAATCCTCGAAAATAAGCGTTGACGTTTAATTTTGTATTATTTAATGTTAAAGTTTCGGCAACTATTTCTTAGCTCATGAGAAACCAGGAAATTAAAGGCAAGACTTCAATCGAAAATTAATAGGCCAACTTGTAGTTTTGTGCTGGAGTTTTTATCACTTTTAAGATTGTATTGTGCCTAGCGGACTTGCTTCATTTTCATATTTTGGCCGCAGGTATCTCCTATTTTGTCATCTCAGTTGTATTTGAACAGACACTGTTTAAAACGATTGACGACAGTGTTCTTTTCTTTACAATAACCCAATGATCGAAATATTTCGTGAAGCAAACCTATTTTTAACGTATGATCTACTAATCCTCAATATCTTCCTCGGAATTAGTAACCCTTCCTTAACATCCTCCAGTCTTAACAAAGTCATCGTATTTTATATAAAGACAGAATATCCCCAAAATAAATCCTCGAAAATAAGCGTTGACGTTTTAGTTTGTATTATTTAATGTTAAAGTTTCGGCAACTATTTCTTAGCTCATGCGAAACCAGGAAATTAAAGGCAAGACTTCAATCGAAAATTAATAGGCCAACTTGTAGTTTTGTGCTGGAGTTTCTATCACTTTTAAGATTGAAATAAACAGATGTTGTATTGTGATTAGACTTCTTGCCTGTAAGAAAAATGTAGGCACTAATGTGATTCAACAACTGAAGTTCATCGTACCTTATTTTTCGTTTGGTTTAGCTGATCAAATCGAATGTCATTAATCTTTTATATAGTAATGAATGTAGTTACTGTTTTGGAAAGACTAACTGTAATTAAAAACAAAATGTATCACTCGATAAGACCAACATGTTGTATACTACAAAATGTGGCCACTACATGTCATCTTTCCATAAATATTGTGACTGTTCTTAAACGAATTCCCTTCATTTTTCATATCACATATTGTGTACGCATTGTGTTAAAGAATCCGTGAAAGATTTGTCCGAATTAAATAAGAGGACACCAAAGTTTTGCACTATACAAATAGGTCTGCTTAACGCAAGATGTGGGCGCTAAAATATCAACTACATTTTAAGCTAATACGACCATTTTATTAATATTTTTGTTCCTATCAAATAGATAACCCCCATCTTTCCTATAAATACTTTGTAAACACATCTGCATAGGAGATTATCGACATGAAAATAGAAAACACAAAGTATTGCAACATTAAATAAGGTCTGCTCAACGCAAAATGTGGGCACTTTAGTAATGTTGTAGTAGGAGATTAGCTGACCTTCATTTAATCAATACTTGGGCCGCTCTTAAACAAATTATCTTAATATTTCATAAAAAGAATTTGTACTTGTTGTTTTAAAAGATCTACGGAAGGTTCGTTTAACATTAAAATGGGGGAAATGAAAGTGATGCAAAATTTGAATAGGTCTGCTAAACGCATGCTGTGGCACTGTTATAGCCCACATTATACGCCTAGCGGACTTGCTTCATTTTCATATTTTGGCCGCAGGTATCTCCTATTTTGTCATCTAAGTTGTATTTGAACACACACTCTTTCATAAAAAGAGGTTGTACTTGTTGTTTTAAAAGATCTACGGAAGATTCGTTCAACATTAAAATAGAGGAAATGAAAGTAATGCAAAATGTGAATAGGTCTGCTAAACGCATGCTGTGGCACTGTTATAGCCCACATTTACGCCTAGCGGACTTGCTTCATATTCATATTTTGGCCGCAAGGTATCTCCTATTTTATCATCTAAGTTGTATTTGAACAGACACTGTTTAAAACGATTGACGACAGTGTTCTTTTCTTTACAATAACCCAATGATCGAGATATTTCGTGAAGCAAACCTATTTTTAACGTATGATCTACTAATCCTCAATATCTTCCTCGGAATTAGTAACCCTTTTTTAACATCCTCCAGTCTAAACAAAGTCGCCGTATTTTATATAAAGACAGAATATCCCCAAAATAAATCCTCGAAAATAAGCGTTGACGTTTAAGTTTGTATTACTGAATGTTAAAGTTTCGGCAACTATTTCTTAGCTCATGAGAAACCAGGAAATTAAAGGCAAGACTTCAATCGAAAATTAATAGGCCAACTTGTAGTTTTGTGCTGGAGTTTCTATCACTTTTTAGATTGAAATAGACAGATGTTGTATTGTGATTAGACTTCTTGCCTGTAAGAAAAATGTAGGCACTAATGTGATTCAACAATTAAAGTTCATCGTACCTTATTTTTCGTTTGGTTTAGCTGATCAAATCGAATGTCATTAATCTTTTATATAGTAATGAATGTAGTTACTGTTTTGGAAAGACTAACTGTAATTAAAAACAAAAGGTATCACTCGATAAGACCAACATGTTGTATGCTACAAAATGTGGCCACTACATGTCATCTTTCCATAAATATTGTGACTGTTCTTAAACGAATTCCCTTCATTTTTCATATCACATATTGTGTACGCATTGTGTTAAAGAATCCGTGAAAGATTTGTCCGAATTAAATAAGAGGACACCAAAGTTTTGCACTATACAAATAGGTCTGCTTAACGCAAGATGTGGGCGCTAAAATATCAACTACATTTTAAGCTAATACGACCATTTTATTAATATTTTTGTTCCTATCAAATAAATAACCCTCATCTTTCCTATAAATACTTTGTAAACACATCTACATATGAGATTATCGACATGAAAATAGAAAACACAAAGTATTGCAACATTAAATAAGGTCTGCTCAACGCAAAATGTGGGCACTTTAATAATGTTGTAGTAGGAGATTAGCTGACCTTCATTTAATCAATACTTGGGCCGCTCTTAAACAAATCATCTTAATATTTCATAAAAAGAATTTGTACTTGTTGTTTTAAAAGATCTACGGAAGGTTCGTTTAACATTAAAATGGGGGAAATGAAAGTGATGCAAAAATTGAATAGGTCTGCTAAACGCATGCTGTGGCACTGTTATAGCCCACATTATACGCCTAGCGGACTTGCTTCATTTTCATATTTTGGCCGCAGGTATCTCCTATTTTGTCATCTAAGTTGTATTTGAACACACACTCTTTCATAAAAAGAGGTTGTACTTGTTGTTTTAAAAGATCTACGGAAGATTCGTTCAACATTAAAATAGAGGAAATGAAAGTAATGCAAAATGTGAATAGGTCTGCTAAACGCATGCTGTGGCACTGTTATAGCCCACATTTACGCCTAGCGGACTTGCTTCATATTCATATTTTGGCCGCAAGGTATCTCCTATTTTGTCATCTAAGTTGTATTTGAACACACACTCTTTCATAAAAAGAGGTTGTACTTGTTGTTTTAAAAGATCTACGGAAGATTCGTTCAACATTAAAATAGAGGAAATGAAAGTAATGCAAAATGTGAATAGGTCTGCTAAACGCATGCTGTGGCACTGTTATAGCCCACATTTACGCCTAGCGGACTTGCTTCATATTCATATTTTGGCCGTTAGGTATCTCCTATTTTGTCATCTAAGTTGTATTTGAACACACACTGTTTAAAACGATTGACGACAGTGTTCTTTTCTTTACAATAACCCAATGATCGAGATATTTCGTGAAGCAAACCTATTTTTAACGTATGATCTACTAATCCTCAATATCTTCCTCTGAATTATCAACCCTTCCTTAAATGCCAAATATACCTAATTTTTCGTGATTCTGAAAAAATCTGAAACAAACCCAATTGATAACCATGCAAAAATTAGCCTAAAACGAAGAAAACCTGAGCGGTAACTAACAAGAAACTCTTAACAGAAAAATCCAAAGAGTTGAAAATAATTCAGATGGGGCCCACTTCAACAACAAGCCGAAGTTAAAAGGCAGTTCAAAACTGCTGCTGTACCGGTAACCGCGTAAGAATTCATCTTGATGATATCAGTTAATCTTAGCTAAATCTATAAATATAAAAAGTTATTAGGCTTGATTTTCGCTTCACGTTTTGCAAAAAGTTAAGTATAAAAAAGAGAATACCGAAGCGTTAACAAAATCATAATCCAAACTCAAAATCCATTAAACCAGGAGCAAAATATGAACAAGAGAAAGATTTACATGGAGACTCTTGTAAAAGTACAAGAGAATAAGACCAGGTGTTCCGGAAAAAAAGCGGCTTCTGCTTCATCGACGACGCATGCCATGTAAATCTTTGTCAACCCATGTAAACATCAAGTTCTCAAAATAAGAACCGAGTATCATTGTCAATCACAACAAGTAAACACACTAATGAGAATACTCAGAAACGTCCATCTTCATATCACTTAAAGATACAGATTTTTTTTTTCAATGAGACAAAGATGGCGACCATAGGTTTTTTTTCAGCAGTCGACATCGATCATGAAAATCCCGATATTTAGAGCAAGCCCTAGAATATCGAATCAACTGCGACATTTAATCACCATAGGTAGGAGAAGCAGGGATTTACTATCAAGAAATCGAAAGTTCACGATCGGGAAATTGAAATCATCACGTTTATCGTATAGCTTAGTAGTAAGCTGTCCATGTTGGTCGTAGTTTATGCAGAGATCGAGGTAAGCAGCTGATGTTGAAGAGTCTGTTGTGTCATTTATTTCAAGTTCAGAAGGGTATATAGGATCGACGTGGTCAGCAACAGTCAACAGTCTGCTGGAAAATCTTTCAAAAATGTTCAAAACATGTAATTAATATTGACCAAAGAATTTCCTCTCGGACACTATGCCTTTATAGGTGATCCAAATATGATTCAATGGGCAAAGATGTATGACAGTTGGACACGGGAAAGTAAGTTAATTAGGGAAAGAAAGAGCGGAATTAAAAAGCTATTAAAACGATATTAAGATATGACAAATGAATACATGGTGGTCGTCAATCAAATAGAAGGGAACGTCGAAAGGTTGGTGGGCAATGTTGTGTGAAAGTAGGGTCCATTTTGTCTATTTATTTATTGTTAAGTTCTTAGTATAAAAAGTTTATTCATATGATGCACAAAATAATGTATAAAAGAAATGACAACTAACACACACTATGAGGAGGTCTTGTATTTTTGCTATTTCAATATCTAATTAATTTGTCGATACAACAGCAATATCGAGTTTTATAGCATTATATAGAATTAACATATATTAAAAAATCCCAAACAGAGAACTTATTTAAAATTATTTTCAAGGAATCCTTTTATACGTTTTTTATGCCTTTAAATTATTACCAAAGTTTTGGTAAAAATAAACCAAATATAATTATGTAATTCCTATAGTAACTTAATTGATGAATCCATTATATCTCTAAATATGTATAATATTAACAAAACAAACCATCGCAACTTGCTAAACCTTGAATTTCTTGACAAAATCAGGCGTCAGGCGAACAATTTGTAAACCTATACTTTCTAGCCCAAAAAAGGCGTCTAGCGTACAATTCTTAAACCCAGAATTTGTAGCCCAAAAATGGCGTCAGGCAGAATCCTCTAAACCTGATACAAAGCTGCTTTCAATATAGCGTTTAGTGGACTTTACCAAAAATGGTCAGCTGGAAGCCAGGTGAGGGCAAACAAATGCTAGGTTTAGGTAAAGCCCCCAATTTTGTCTCTCAGAGGTTCATAATTAATGCAATAGAAACAAATTGCACATTGTTTTGCTCGATATTTGTGGTTAGTCATTTGCTATTACAAAATATAATTAATCTCGTGATTTGGAAAAAAAATGTCAAAAAGTCAATTGCACATAACAACCCTATAGCTTAATTACATTGGGTAGTGGCTAACCCTAAATATTTCTACATATTTTATTATACTAAGACAAAACAACAAACCAGATCATAGTAACAGTGTGTATACAGTGTAATTCCTACATCAATCAGGACTCCTTACTTTTGTGTAGTATATAGTTTATTGTAAACGGATTTCGAGTACTAAACCTAGAAACCCAGCGTTATATAGGCGGCAAGCGGACATTTTTCTAAACCTAGAATTTCTAACCCAAAATTAACGTTAAGCAGACTTCTCTAAACCTGATCCAAGTCCGCTCTCAATGTAGCGTTAAGCGGACTTTGCCCATCTGAAACCAAAAATGTTCAGTTGAACGCCAGTTGAGGGCAAAACAATTCTAGGTTTAGCTAAAAGTCTGCTTATAATGTCTCTCAAAATTCCATTATCCAATCAACGGAAACAAATTACGCATTTTCTGACTCGATATTTGATAAAGATCATTATGCAACTGAAAATATCTGATTTATCGAATGATTCGGAGACAAAAAAACAAAATGTGAATGCTCTTTACAACACTACATCCATATTTCTTGAAATTGCAATATTCCAGTGTATTTTTGAAACAGAAGTTTTACGAAAAACATAAACAATATTAATACTGTGGATTTAGAGGTTATTTTTAGCATTAAGGAGCATTTTGGAGACCAACCATTTTCTAACATAGACTTTCATGGTCTATTATGTCATATTTCCCTATTATATCTCCATTTAGAAGCTTTCTAAAAATATGAGACGGGGTTAGAAAATAGCGTTATACTTAGATGAAACATTTACCAGAAGTATGCCTATTTATCTTGAACAACAACAAAGATATACCCAATCCTAATTTTGAAATAGCCTTGGGTTTAGAGATAATGTCTTCTCGACGCCATACCGGATATTCTTTTCTTTTTACAGTTATTCGTTTTGTGTTGAATTTGACTAAAAATCAGTTTTTACGATTGACTTTAGCTAGTGTTACAAGATTATAAACTCACAGCCTGATATCTCTTTAATTTAAGTCGGCCTCTAACCCTAAGTGCTCATTTTTGTGGGCCACGGAATGTTTGCCCATACTGGCGATAAACGGACGAAAAATTCTAGGTTTACAGCAAAAAAATGTCTGCTTGACGCCATTTTTTCTTTTTTCAGTCTGCCATTTTAGTTTTAATGATCCAATTGAAATTTCCCTTTGGCACGTTCCGCTCTCACAATAAGGGAATAGTTTAAAAAAAATTCCAGTTGCTTAGCACTAATAGTGTCCAATCGGCTAAACCTGGCTTATTTTTCGAATTGACCTAGGGTTGATATGTTTTTTTGAGTATTTCGAAAAGAAAGCTATTGGATTAAAATCTCCTTATAAAGGTCTATCATTAACCAGAATATTAAATCCCAACAAAATCAAACGGCTTCAAAAATTGACAAAAATTGGTATTTTTTTCATTTAAAAAAAAAAGTTAACTTTGGACAATAAAATAACCTTGTTAAAAGATTTTTATATATGTCGCCTTCACGTCAAAATAAACTTCAGACTTTGTTCTGTTGAAATTAAATCTTTTTTTGTACAAAACAAGATTTTTTCGAGGGAATAAAAAGTTCTGGAAAAAGTTGTTCTTTTTCGAAAATGAAGAAAACATATCTTTTTTAGACATCAATTGCAAATAAGCTAATGATGCTATCAAAACAATATTTGGTAGAATTAAAGATAAATAATTGTTCTTCCAAGAATTTAAAGGACAAAATTCTTCATTGAAAAATATAGGAAATATAGAGATTGGAACCTAACATTTTCTAAACCTAGATTTTCATGGCCCTCAATTGACGTCAAGCGGTCTTTTTAAAAAGAATTCAATATGCACTCTCAAAAATTTATCAT
>CANQLB010000050.1:30000-50000 GCA_947623455.1 Mimachlamys varia
TGATAGAGAATGATAAAATTAATCAAAATAAGCTATTACACATTTAATTGTTGCAATATTAAAGGTTGTAGAATTTTTTTAAATTGTCCAAAAAATGGTGTCGTGCACCCTATAAGTGAATTGGTTACATAATTGCAACCCTCAGGGTTAGAGTTACCTTCATCATAAGAATAGGATATAATGTTTAAATTTGAAAGATCACGTTATATTTATGTGAAACAAACTTTATTTTCCAGAATTACAGTGATATTAAGTCTAGCCCTGAGGGGGTGCAATAATGTAACCAATTCAAAAAGGTTACATAATTGCACACTCTCAGGGTTAGACATAGAGACATTAAAATGCTTATTTTAAACCAATAATAATTCATTTTAAATGTTTTTATTGAAATTTATCATTGAAAGAAGACATTAATATACACAATCATAGTAAAATGTGAGTCATTCAGAATGTACTTGTTAAGTAATGGTAATATATAAGAGCAAGTTCTTGCATGTGTTCATGTTATATTTATTTTCAGTTAATTTAACCTAACCCTGGCGGTTCATTTAAGGCAGAAATTTTCGTACTTGTAAAATATCTATTCTACAATACTAAAATATACAACATTATGAATATTACACGAATCACATTATTCCATAGATTTTCGTTGTCTATCATAAATAGATAAACATTGTAGGAACATATTCAAATTTGTTTATTTATTATTTATTTGATGCAATGTAATTGAATAGGGGCACAATGTTTCGTAGCATATATGACTTGATTCTTCCAGAATTAGAAATGGTTTTATTTTAGTTAGAAATACACGTTTATAGTTTTATTTATTACTGATTTAGACTGATATTCTAAATGTTCAAAAACACTGTTATATATCAAAATTGGAGGGTATCAATTTTGGAATCGAATTAAAAGCAGTTCGTTCTTTGTGACTTGAACCACAAAATACATTATTTCTCTGTTTACCAGTTAATTTTATAGGAAATGAACGTATTTCAATCAAACTTTGACTGATTTTGGAAAAAAAGTTACATAATTGCGAACCCCCAGGGTTAGGTGAAAAAAAAGCAATTTCTAGACTTTAAACGCTTTTCTATAACCTGCGCTTCACGTACTTTCTGTAGATATAAACACTATCCGAAAAGAAAGAAAAAAGTTTTTTTCCCAACTTTTTTTTGTAAGGCATATACCCACAAGGGATTAGTTACGTAATTGCATCCCTCCAGGGTTAGAGTTTTTATTTATTTTCCTAAGACGTAACTTTGTGGAGAGCTAGAATAAATCAAATGGAAAGTATTCCGCTCTTATATTTAGAAAATAAACGAACTTAACACCTAACCCCAGGCGAAATTTCGAATTGGTTACATGATTTTAAATGCTTATATTTTGGTCAATATTTAACTTTTCGGAAACAGTTTCCACCTATTTTGCATTATCTCGAACGTCTTGAGATAATAGAAAAAGATTTTTGTCGGAATATCATCGCATAAAGATTTTTTGAGATTCTCAACCCTCAGTCGACACATACTGAATTGGTTACATAATTGCATCCAAACCGTGGTTAGCCCAAAATTTTCCGTTTTCAAAAACGGAACCTTGGCACACTCCAAGAGTGTAAGGGTTTTTGACGACATCGAACAAAGTCGCGCGAGCGTTCCGTTTATCATTCTTGAAAGTTCCTTTGAAGAGATCGGCTGTCTATTTTGAGAGTACCATAAAGCAGTGAAAAGAAAATTGATCATTCTTGATTTTTCATTACAATAGACCGGTAGTGTATTTTAAGTGTATAATTTTGAGTAGTAAAGCGTGAAAAGAAAATGGGGAAAACAAAACAAAAAAGGAAAGGGACAACAAAGGGAGCTTCCAAAAAGCTAAGGCGAACTAGGGCAACACGTCCTCCGTCCCCAGAGGGGGACGTTTCTGAAGAAAGTGTCCCCAAAAGCCCCGAAAAGGACCCGGTACATGAACAATCGCCGCCTCCGACCCCTCACTCCGAAGATATTATCCCTCCTTCATCTCCTATGATGATTACAGCGAGAGCGACATCGATGATGGCGACACCAACGATGGCAATGGCGGTTATGACGAGGACAGCGACGACTACGTCTGAAAACATAATTAATTCAACAAAAAAACACTCAAATACCAGTTCAAAATACACATTGATACCGAAAAACATTTAATTGTCGACCAAAAACACCAGAAAACATTGAATACTCAACGAAAAACATTTAAAATTATCACCAATGCAACAAAAAGTACTGAAATGCTTATTGAAAACATTCAAACATACCTTAAAACATTGATTTACCAACCAAAAACACCTCCAAACATTGAATCCCAAACGAAAAACATATAATATTATCACCAATGCAACAAAAAGCAATAAAATACTCATTGAAAACTTACAAACATATCATTAAACATTGTTTTTCAAACAAAAAACACCAGAAAACATTGAATCCCAAACGAAAAACATTTAATAATATTACCAATGTAGCAAAAAGCACTGAAATGCTTATTGAAAACATACAAACATACCATAAAACATTGATGTACCAACCAAAAACACCTCCAAACATTGAATTCCAAACAAAAAACATCTAATAACATCACCAATGTAGCAAAAAGCACTGAAATGCTTATTGAAAACATACAAACATACCATAAAACATTGATTTACCAACAAAAAACACCAACAAACATTGAATCCCTAACGAAAAACATATAATATTATCACCAATGCAACAAAAAGCAATAAAATACTCATTGAAAACTTACAAACATATCATTAAACATTGTTTTTCAAACAAAAAACACCAGAAAACATTGAATCCCAAACGAAAAACATTTAATAATATTACCAATGTAGCAAAAAGCACTGAAATGCTTATTGAAAACATACAAACATACCATAAAACATTGATGTACCAACCAAAAACACCTCCAAACATTGAATTCCAAACAAAAAACATTTAATAACATCACCAATGTAGCAAAAAGCACTGAAATGCTTATTGAAAACATACAAACATACCATAAAACATTGATTTACCAACAAAAAACACCAACAAACATTGAATCCCTAACGAAAAACATGTAAAATTATCACCAATGCAGCAAAAAGCACTGAAATACTTATTGAAAACATACAAACATACCTTAAAACATTAATTTACCAACCAAAAACACCTCCAAACATTGAATCCCAAACGAAAAACATTTAATATTATCACCAATGCAACAAAAAGCAATGAAATACTCATTGAAAACTTACAAACATACCATTAAACATTGTTTTTCAAACAAAAAACACCAGAAAACATTGTATCCCAAACGAAAAACATTTAATAATATCACCAATGTAGCAAAAAGCACTGAAATGCCTATTGAAAACATACAAACATATCATAAAACATTGATTTACCAACAAAAAACACCGGAAAACATTGAATCCCTAACAAAAAACATCTAAAATTATCACCAATGTAGCAAAAAGCATTGAAATGCTTATTGAAAACATGCAAACATATCATAAAACATTGATTTACCAACAAAAAACACCGGAAAACATTGAATCCCAAACGAAAAATATTTAATATTATCACCAATGCAACTAAAAGCAATGATATACTCATTGAAATTATACAAACATACCATTAAATATTGCTTTTCAGAAAACATTGAATCCCAAACGAAAAACATTTAATAATATCACCAATGCAGCAAAAAGCACTGAAATGCTTATTGAAAACATTCAAACATACCATAAAACATTGATTTACCAACCAAAACACCTCCAAACATTGAATCCCAAACGAAAAACATTTAATAATATCACCAATGCAGCAAAAAGCACTGAAATGCTTATTGAAAACATACAAACATACCATAAAACATTGATTTACCAACCGAAAACACCTCCAAACATTGAATCCCAAACGAAAAACATTTAATAGGATCACCAATGCAACAAAAAGCAATGAAATACTCATTGAAAACTTACAAAGATACCATTTTTTTGCATTGGTGATTCTATTAAATGTTTTTCGTTTGGGATTCAATGTTTTATGGTGTTTTTTAATTGAAAAACAATGTTTAATGGTGTGTTTGTATGTTTTCAATGAGTATTTCATTGCTTTTTGTTACATTGGTTATAATATTAAATGTTTTTCGTTTGGGATTCAATGTTTGCAGGTGTTTTTGGTTGGTAAATCAATGTTTTATGGTATGTTTGTATGTTTTCAATAAGCATTTCAGTGCTTTTTGCTGCATTAGTGATAATTTTAGATGTTTTTTGCTAGGGATTTAATGTTTTCTGGTGTTTACTGCAATCACTTGCAGTTAGTGTAACAGAAGTTAACATTTACAATCGCAATTACAAAGTTATAAATGTTGAAAAACTTCACTTAGGAAAAAAGACAACAAAAGTGAATTCGTTACATAATTGCAACACTTCGTGGTTAGGTCAAATGATACCGAAATGAACATTTATTAACCATATTACAAATATTTCGATCCTTTTCTTGTATACTTTTCAAAAAAAGCATCACATATCACCTGTTTTACCCTAAACCTATTGATTTGAAATTATGTAACGAAAGTTTGAATTCGTTACATAATTGCATTTCGGTCGCGGTTAGGGGTAAATACATAAGATACAGCTTTATTTACTATTTAATCTTCCAAGAAAAAGAACGGAAAGCATTTAATAATACTTATTTTAAACAAATTCAATCGACAATACACATATATTTCTTTTGAAAATGCTAACCCTGAAGGGTTGCAATTATGTAACCAATTGAAAAGGTTACATAATTGCAACCCCTCAGGGTTAGGTGATATAATTGTGAAATGTATTATTTTGAGAGAGAATATTTCCAATTAAATCCTTTTAAAATGTTTTATAATAAAAAGGATGCATAATAGACATTAAAAGTACCTAACCGCGATGCCGTGCAATTATGTAACCTTTTCGAATTGGTTACATAATTGCAGTGCATCGCGGTTAGAGATAGAGAAGTAAATTATTGTAAGAAAAACAACGTAAAACATTTAAGTATACTTATTTGTAACATATTCAAATGAAATTACACAAATATTTATGTTGAAAATTCTAACCCTGAAGGGTTGCAATTATGTAACCAATTGAAAAGGTTACATAATTGCAACCCCTCAGGGTTAGGTGATATAATTGTGAAATGTATTATTTTGAGAGAGAATATTTCCAATTAAATCCTTTTAAAATGTTTTATAATAAAAAGGATGCATAATTGACATTAAAAGTACTTAACCGCGATGCCGTGCAATTATGTAACCTTTTCGAATTGGTTACATAATTGCAGTGCATCGCGGTTAGAGGTATACAAGTAAAATCTTCCAAGAAAAAGAACGGAAAGCATTTAATAATACTTATTTTAAACAAATTCAATCGACAATACACATATATTTCTTTTGAAAATGCTAACCCTGAAGGGTTGCAATTATGTAACCAATTAAAAAGGTTACATAATTGCAACTCCTCAGGGTTAGGTTTAATAATAGTGACACGTATTAATTCAAGCAAGAATATATCAATTTAAATGCTTTTAAAACGCTATATGATAAAAAGGCTACAAATTAACCATTGAAAGGGCCTAACCGCGATGCGGTGCAATTGTGTAACCTTTTTGAATTAGTTACATAATTGCAGTGCATCGCGGTTAGAGATAAAGAAGTAAATTATTGTAAAAAAAACAAAGTTAAACATTTAAGTATACTTATTTGTAACATATTTAAATGAAATTACACAAATATTTATGTTGAAAATTCTAACCCTGAAGGGTTGCAATTATGTAACCAATTGAAAAGGTTACATAATTGCAACCACTCAGGGTTAGGTGATATAATTGTGAAATGTATTATTTTGAGAGAGAATATTTCCAATTAAATCCTTTTAAAATGTTTTATAATAAAAAGGATGCATAATAGACATTAAAAGTACCTAACCGCGATGCGGTGCAATTGTGTAACCTTTTCGAATTGGTTACATAATTGCAGTGCATCGCGGTTAGAGATAGAGAAGTAAATTATTCTAAGAAAAACAACGTAAAACATTTAAGTATACTTTTTTGTAACATATTCAAATGAAATTACACAAATATTTATGTTGAAAATTCTAACCCTGAAGGGTTGCAATTATGTAACCAATTGAAAAGGTTACATAATTGCAACCCCTCAGGGTTAGGTGATATAATTGTGAAATGTATTATTTTGAGAGAGAATATTTCCAATTAAATCCTTTTAAAATGTTTTATAATAAAAAGGATGCATAATAGACATTAAAAGTACCTAACCGCGATGCCGTGCAATTATGTAACCTTTTCGAATTGGTTACATAATTGCAGTGCATCGCGGTTAGAGGTATACAAGTAAAATCTTCCAAGAAAAAGAACGGAAAGCATTTAATAATACTTATTTTAAACAAATTCAATCGACAATACACATATATTTCTTTTGAAAATGCTAACCCTGAAGGGTTGCAATTATGTAACCAATTGAAAAGGTTACATAATTGCAACCCCTCAGGGTTAGGTGATATAATTGTGAAATGTATTATTTTGAGAGAGAATATTTCCAATTAAATCCTTTTAAAATGTTTTATAATAAAAAGGATGCATAATAGACATTAAAAGTACCTAACCGCGATGCGGTGCAATTGTGTAACCTTTTCGAATTGGTTACATAATTGCAGTGCATCGCGGTTAGAGATAGAGAAGTAAATTATTCTAAGAAAAACAACGTAAAACATTTAAGTATACTTTTTTGTAACATATTCAAATGAAATTACACAAATATTTATGTTGAAAATTCTAACCCTGAAGGGTTGCAATTATGTAACCAATTGAAAAGGTTACATAATTGCAACCCCTCAGGGTTAGGTGATATAATTGTGAAATGTATTATTTTGAGAGAGAATATTTCCAATTAAATCCTTTTAAAATGTTTTATAATAAAAAGGATGCATAATAGACATTAAAAGTACCTAACCGCGATGCCGTGCAATTATGTAACCTTTTCGAATTGGTTACATAATTGCAGTGCATCGCGGTTAGAGGTATACAAGTAAAATCTTCCAAGAAAAAGAACGGAAAGCATTTAATAATACTTATTTTAAACAAATTCAATCGACAATACACATATATTTCTTTTGAAAATGCTAACCCTGAAGGGTTGCAATTATGTAACCAATTAAAAAGGTTACATAATTGCAACTCCTCAGGGTTAGGTTTAATAATAGTGACACGTATTAATTCAAGCAAGAATATATCAATTTAAATGCTTTTAAAACGCTATATGATAAAAAGGCTACAAATTAACCATTGAAAGGGCCTAACCGCGATGCGGTGCAATTGTGTAACCTTTTTGAATTAGTTACATAATTGCAGTGCATCGCGGTTAGAGATAAAGAAGTAAATTATTGTAAAAAAAACAAAGTTAAACATTTAAGTATACTTATTTGTAACATATTTAAATGAAATTACACAAATATTTATGTTGAAAATTCTAACCCTGAAGGGTTGCAATTATGTAACCAATTGAAAAGGTTACATAATTGCAACCACTCAGGGTTAGGTGATATAATTGTGAAATGTATTATTTTGAGAGAGAATATTTCCAATTAAATCCTTTTAAAATGTTTTATAATAAAAAGGATGCATAATTGACATTAAAAGTACTTAACCGCGATGCCGTGCAATTATGTAACCTTTTCGAATTGGTTACATAATTGCAGTGCATCGCGGTTAGAGGTATACAAGTAAAATCTTCCAAGAAAAAGAACGGAAAGCATTTAATAATACTTATTTTAAACAAATTCAATCGACAATACACATATATTTCTTTTGAAAATGCTAACCCTGAAGGGTTGCAATTATGTAACCAATTGAAAAGGTTACATAATTGCAACCCCTCAGGGTTAGGTGATATAATTGTGAAATGTATTATTTTGAGAGAGAATATTTCCAATTAAATCCTTTTAAAATGTTTTATAATAAAAAGGATGCATAATAGACATTAAAAGTACCTAACCGCGATGCGGTGCAATTGTGTAACCTTTTCGAATTGGTTACATAATTGCAGTGCATCGCGGTTAGAGATAGAGAAGTAAATTATTCTAAGAAAAACAACGTAAAACATTTAAGTATACTTTTTTGTAACATATTCAAATGAAATTACACAAATATTTATGTTGAAAATTCTAACCCTGAAGGGTTGCAATTATGTAACCAATTGAAAAGGTTACATAATTGCAACCCCTCAGGGTTAGGTGATATAATTGTGAAATGTATTATTTTGAGAGAGAATATTTCCAATTAAATCCTTTTAAAATGTTTTATAATAAAAAGGATGCATAATAGACATTAAAAGTACCTAACCGCGATGCCGTGCAATTATGTAACCTTTTCGAATTGGTTACATAATTGCAGTGCATCGCGGTTAGAGGTATACAAGTAAAATCTTCCAAGAAAAAGAACGGAAAGCATTTAATAATACTTATTTTAAACAAATTCAATCGACAATACACATATATTTCTTTTGAAAATGCTAACCCTGAAGGGTTGCAATTATGTAACCAATTGAAAAGGTTACATAATTGCAACCCCTCAGGGTTAGGTGATATAATTGTGAAATGTATTATTTTGAGAGAGAATATTTCCAATTAAATCCTTTTAAAATGTTTTATAATAAAAAGGATGCATAATAGACATTAAAAGTACCTAACCGCGATGCGGTGCAATTGTGTAACCTTTTCGAATTGGTTACATAATTGCAGTGCATCGCGGTTAGAGATAGAGAAGTAAATTATTCTAAGAAAAACAACGTAAAACATTTAAGTATACTTTTTTGTAACATATTCAAATGAAATTACACAAATATTTATGTTGAAAATTCTAACCCTGAAGGGTTGCAATTATGTAACCAATTGAAAAGGTTACATAATTGCAACCCCTCAGGGTTAGGTGATATAATTGTAAAATGTATTATTTTGAGAGAGAATATTTCCAATTTAATGCTTTTAAAATGTTTTATAATAAAAAGGATGCATAATTGACATTAAAAGCACCTAACCGCGATGCCGTGCAATTATGTAACCTTTTCGAATTGGTTACATATTTTCAGTGCATCGCGGTTAGAGATAAGGAAGTAAATTATTGTAAGAAAAACAACGTAAAACATTTAAGTATACTTATTTGTAACATATTCAAATGAAATTACACAAATATTTATGTTGAAAATGTTAACCCTGAAGGGTTGCAATTATGTAACCAATTCAAAAAGGTTACATAATTGCAACCCCTCAGGGTTAGATGAAATAAGAGTTAAACGTTCAGTTTTTAATATGAATATTTCAATTTAAATGCTACAAAGGCATTTTATCGTTAAAAGAATGCACATTAGCCATTATGAGGACCTAACCGCAATGCAGTGCAAATATGTAACCTTTTTGAATTGGTTACATAATTGCACCTGATCGCGGTTAGAGGTATTGAAGTGAAATATAGCAAGAAAAACAGCGGAAAACATTTAATTATACTTATCTGTAACATATTCAACCGAAATTATAAAGATGTTATTGTTGAAAATGCTAACCCTGAAGGGTGGCAATTATGTAACCAAATTCAAAAAGGTTACATAATTGCATTTCTAACCCTGGCCTCGCGAGATCTCGCGAAGTTCAGGGGGAATAATCCTAACCGCGGCCTATGCAATTATGTAACCAATTGAAAAGGTTACATAATTGCAATATCCTTTCAAATCATAAGGGTTAGATTTTTTCAAAATAAACCTACAAAATAAAAAACACAGTCTATTCTGTTCTGATTTCCTTTATTTATTCGTGCATTTGTATCGTCAAAAATACCAATATTTAACCTAACCCTTACCCATTGCAGTTATGTAACCAATTCAAAAATGATAATTTTCAAAATTTTCATTCGAAATATTTTTATACTTGTAATAGATGCAGACTTCTGATTTTTTGTGTCAAATATCTTGAGATGTGATGCTTTCATTCTGCAAAATTACATTCTGGAAAATGTCTATAATTAGTGTCAAAGTTAGGGTCAAAGTTGGTGAAAATATGTAACTTTTTTGTTCAGGGTTAGCATTTCCCATGCTCGAATCTCTACGAAACTATGAAAAATGAGTTTCCCGTCGTTTTTCTATCGAAAATATGTATTTGGATATAAAAAAACACCTAACACAAAAAAGTTTTTTTGGCCAAAATCGACACTTTGAAAGTGCCGTAACTTTTTTGTTTTTTGAGTTTTTAAAACAAATAATCGATATAATTTGGGTATTTGGAAGTTCTTTTAGCTTGCAAAATTACAAAACGATATCTTACAGATAAAGTATGATTTCAATGGTCTGAAATATCGATATTTTGGCTTGTTTTTTGGTCGCGTAAACTACATTATAACTTTGTCATTTCGACACCTAAGAACTTTTGCTTTCTAATGTAGTTAGAACATTTATTTCCGGACAATCTAACCAAAAGGCACATTAAAAACTGCACTGGTTCGAAAAATATGGAAATGCAAATAAAGAGGGGGCCAATTGGTTACATAATTGCACCTTTTCAGACCCTAACCCTAAGATGAAGGAATGAGTATTTCTTAACCAAAAACTGTTATAAACTAGTTCCAACCTTTTTCTTTCCGACGCTATATGGCATTTTAAAATATCTGAACTTTACTAAGTGTAATTAGCTTTCTCGCATGTCATATTTTTGCAATTATGTAACCTTTTGGTGTCAAAATTTTCAACCTTTCAAACTCGATTTTTACAAGGAAAAAAGCCCTGAGGAAGAATCTAGAGTTGAAAATCTATTAGATCTTGCCTCCAAAAACGCGGCACAGCAAATATTTTGCAAAAATATTTAATAAAGAATTTTTTATGAACAAAACACCAACTTTGCAGATTGAGGGTTCGGGCGGTCGACTGACCCTATATATCCCCGACCTAACTTTTTTGTTCCTCAATTTTTCTCGCTGAAAATTAGCAGGGGGTTAGAACTAATTCTTAGATATTGTTAGGGGGTTAGGCTAACCCCCTGGAAAACCGAAGAAATATTTTCTAACCCCCTTTTAGAAAAGGGGGGTGCAATTTGGTAACCTTTTCGAGGTTTTTCAAGAAAAAAAGTCTTTTCGAATTTTCGTATCCGGACAATTTTTCCAACATATGTTCGGCGGCCACAAATACATGTTCCAAAACATTTTCAATAATGTCGAAACAATATTTCTTTCTAACCCTGGCGAAATACAAAGTGTAACTTATTGGCCTAATCATGATGCTAATTAGGGTTAGGGTTAGGGTTAGGGTTAGGGTTAGGGTTAGGGTTAGGGTTAGGGTTAGGGTTAGGGTTAGGGTTAGGGTTAGGGTTAGGGTTAGGGTTAGGGTTAGGGTTAGGGTTAGGGTTAGGGTTAGGGTTAGGGTTAGGGTTAGGGTTAGGGTTAGGGTTAGGGTTAGGGTTAGGGTTAGGGTTAGGGTTAGGGTTAGGGTTAGGGTTAGGGTTAGGGTTAGGGTTAGGGTTAGGGTTAGGGTTAGGGTTAGGGTTAGGGTTAGGGTTAGGGTTAGGGTTAGGGTTAGGGTTAGGGTTAGGGTTAGGGTTAGGGTTAGGGTTAGGGTTAGGGTTAGGGTTAGGGTTAGGGTTAGGGTTAGGGTTAGGGTTAGGGTTAGGGTTAGGGTTAGGGTTAGGGTTAGGGTTAGGGTTAGGGTTAGGGTTAGGGTTAGGGTTAGGGTTAGGGTTAGGGTTAGGGTTAGGGTTAGGGTTAGGGTTAGGGTTAGGGTTAGGGTTAGGGTTAGGGTTAGGGTTAGGGTTAGGGTTAGGGTTAGGGTTAGGGTTAGGGTTAGGGTTAGGGTTAGGGTTAGGGTTAGGGTTAGGGTTAGGGTTAGGGTTAGGGTTAGGGTTAGGGTTAGGGTTAGGGTTAGGGTTAGGGTTAGGGTTAGGGTTAGGGTTAGGGTTAGGGTTAGGGTTAGGGTTAGGGTTAGGGTTAGGGTTAGGGTTAGGGTTAGGGTTAGGGTTAGGGTTAGGGTTAGGGTTAGGGTTAGGGTTAGGGTTAGGGTTAGGGTTAGGGTTAGGGTTAGGGTTAGGGTTAGGGTTAGGGTTAGGGTTAGGGTTAGGGTTAGGGTTAGGGTTAGGGTTAGGGTTAGGGTTAGGGTTAGGGTTAGGGTTAGGGTTAGGGTTAGGGTTAGGGTTAGGGTTAGGGTTAGGGTTAGGGTTAGGGTTAGGGTTAGGGTTAGGGTTAGGGTTAGGGTTAGGGTTAGGGTTAGGGTTAGGGTTAGGGTTAGGGTTAGGGTTAGGGTTAGGGTTAGGGTTAGGGTTAGGGTTAGGGTTAGGGTTAGGGTTAGGGTTAGGGTTAGGGTTAGGGTTAGGGTTAGGGTTAGGGTTAGGGTTAGGGTTAGGGTTAGGGTTAGGGTTAGGGTTAGGGTTAGGGTTAGGGTTAGGGTTAGGGTTAGGGTTAGGGTTAGGGTTAGGGTTAGGGTTAGGGTTAGGGTTAGGGTTAGGGTTAGGGTTAGGGTTAGGGTTAGGGTTAGGGTTAGGGTTAGGGTTAGGGTTAGGGTTAGGGTTAGGGTTAGGGTTAGGGTTAGGGTTAGGGTTAGGGTTAGGGTTAGGGTTAGGGTTAGGGTTAGGGTTAGGGTTAGGGTTAGGGTTAGGGTTAGGGTTAGGGTTAGGGTTAGGGTTAGGGTTAGGGTTAGGGTTAGGGTTAGGGTTAGGGTTAGGGTTAGGGTTAGGGTTAGGGTTAGGGTTAGGGTTAGGGTTAGGGTTAGGGTTAGGGTTAGGGTTAGGGTTAGGGTTAGGGTTAGGGTTAGGGTTAGGGTTAGGGTTAGGGTTAGGGTTAGGGTTAGGGTTAGGGTTAGGGTTAGGGTTAGGGTTAGGGTTAGGGTTAGGGTTAGGGTTAGGGTTAGGGTTAGGGTTAGGGTTAGGGTTAGGGTTAGGGTTAGGGTTAGGGTTAGGGTTAGGGTTAGGGTTAGGGTTAGGGTTAGGGTTAGGGTTAGGGTTAGGGTTAGGGTTAGGGTTAGGGTTAGGGTTAGGGTTAGGGTTAGGGTTAGGGTTAGGGTTAGGGTTAGGGTTAGGGTTAGGGTTAGGGTTAGGGTTAGGGTTAGGGTTAGGGTTAGGGTTAGGGTTAGGGTTAGGGTTAGGGTTAGGGTTAGGGTTAGGGTTAGGGTTAGGGTTAGGGTTAGGGTTAGGGTTAGGGTTAGGGTTAGGGTTAGGGTTAGGGTTAGGGTTAGGGTTAGGGTTAGGGTTAGGGTTAGGGTTAGGGTTAGGGTTAGGGTTAGGGTTAGGGTTAGGGTTAGGGTTAGGGTTAGGGTTAGGGTTAGGGTTAGGGTTAGGGTTAGGGTTAGGGTTAGGGTTAGGGTTAGGGTTAGGGTTAGGGTTAGGGTTAGGGTTAGGGTTAGGGTTAGGGTTAGGGTTAGGGTTAGGGTTAGGGTTAGGGTTAGGGTTAGGGTTAGGGTTAGGGTTAGGGTTAGGGTTAGGGTTAGGGTTAGGGTTAGGGTTAGGGTTAGGGTTAGGGTTAGGGTTAGGGTTAGGGTTAGGGTTAGGGTTAGGGTTAGGGTTAGGGTTAGGGTTAGGGTTAGGGTTAGGGTTAGGGTTAGGGTTAGGGTTAGGGTTAGGGTTAGGGTTAGGGTTAGGGTTAGGGTTAGGGTTAGGGTTAGGGTTAGGGTTAGGGTTAGGGTTAGGGTTAGGGTTAGGGTTAGGGTTAGGGTTAGGGTTAGGGTTAGGGTTAGGGTTAGGGTTAGGGTTAGGGTTAGGGTTAGGGTTAGGGTTAGGGTTAGGGTTAGGGTTAGGGTTAGGGTTAGGGTTAGGGTTAGGGTTAGGGTTAGGGTTAGGGTTAGGGTTAGGGTTAGGGTTAGGGTTAGGGTTAGGGTTAGGGTTAGGGTTAGGGTTAGGGTTAGGGTTAGGGTTAGGGTTAGGGTTAGGGTTAGGGTTAGGGTTAGGGTTAGGGTTAGGGTTAGGGTTAGGGTTAGGGTTAGGGTTAGGGTTAGGGTTAGGGTTAGGGTTAGGGTTAGGGTTAGGGTTAGGGTTAGGGTTAGGGTTAGGGTTAGGGTTAGGGTTAGGGTTAGGGTTAGGGTTAGGGTTAGGGTTAGGGTTAGGGTTAGGGTTAGGGTTAGGGTTAGGGTTAGGGTTAGGGTTAGGGTTAGGGTTAGGGTTAGGGTTAGGGTTAGGGTTAGGGTTAGGGTTAGGGTTAGGGTTAGGGTTAGGGTTAGGGTTAGGGTTAGGGTTAGGGTTAGGGTTAGGGTTAGGGTTAGGGTTAGGGTTAGGGTTAGGGTTAGGGTTAGGGTTAGGGTTAGGGTTAGGGTTAGGGTTAGGGTTAGGGTTAGGGTTAGGGTTAGGGTTAGGGTTAGGGTTAGGGTTAGGGTTAGGGTTAGGGTTAGGGTTAGGGTTAGGGTTAGGGTTAGGGTTAGGGTTAGGGTTAGGGTTAGGGTTAGGGTTAGGGTTAGGGTTAGGGTTAGGGTTAGGGTTAGGGTTAGGGTTAGGGTTAGGGTTAGGGTTAGGGTTAGGGTTAGGGTTAGGGTTAGGGTTAGGGTTAGGGTTAGGGTTAGGGTTAGGGTTAGGGTTAGGGTTAGGGTTAGGGTTAGGGTTAGGGTTAGGGTTAGGGTTAGGGTTAGGGTTAGGGTTAGGGTTAGGGTTAGGGTTAGGGTTAGGGTTAGGGTTAGGGTTAGGGTTAGGGTTAGGGTTAGGGTTAGGGTTAGGGTTAGGGTTAGGGTTAGGGTTAGGGTTAGGGTTAGGGTTAGGGTTAGGGTTAGGGTTAGGGTTAGGGTTAGGGTTAGGGTTAGGGTTAGGGTTAGGGTTAGGGTTAGGGTTAGGGTTAGGGTTAGGGTTAGGGTTAGGGTTAGGGTTAGGGTTAGGGTTAGGGTTAGGGTTAGGGTTAGGGTTAGGGTTAGGGTTAGGGTTAGGGTTAGGGTTAGGGTTAGGGTTAGGGTTAGGGTTAGGGTTAGGGTTAGGGTTAGGGTTAGGGTTAGGGTTAGGGTTAGGGTTAGGGTTATGGTCCGACCTCCCAAATCAAGCTACTTTGGCTACCGTTATGCTACTATGGCGACACTCGAATGCTACTTTGGCTACACATATGCTAGTCTGGCTACCCTTGTGCTACTTTGGCGACAGTGGTTGTGCTACTTTGGCAACCTTTATGCTACTTGGCTACCCTTATGCTACTATGGCGACACAGTAAGAATGGTTTAAAACGACAAAGTCCAAATATGCTTTAAAAAATATCACCTCTAGGAAACATTTTTTCTCGACATATTATGACATTTTACATCGAATAAATCATAAAAAAAGTTGCATAAAAATTATAAAATTTGTATGACTTTTTTTGTGGTATGTCATATCATGCGGATATTTTTCAAGTTTCCATTAGAGATTAAGACAAATATTCTCTTGAAACATAATAAGCATGTACTTGTCTATAATAACGTGATCTAATGAATAAAAAAATGTGTTTCTTATGCTGGTTACGTAACGTTAAAAATATTTTTTTCCGACATCGCGCAATATATGTATGTTTCAAACTGTGATTATTTATTAGATACTTGCTTTTTAGAAGACGTATTCATACTGACAGATCATGTATGTTAGGTAGAAGATAACAAGATTGTTTTTTTAATTGTAACCTTATTATTAA
Organism: Mimachlamys varia; assembly: GCA_947623455.1. Lineage (NCBI taxonomy): Eukaryota > Metazoa > Mollusca > Bivalvia > Pectinida > Pectinidae > Mimachlamys > Mimachlamys varia. The sequence continues at coordinate 45,672 of CANQLB010000050.1, forward strand.
TGAAGTTACAGCAATTATATCAGCGCATATTTATTGTCCTGTTACTAAAATACATGCATGTTTCAAGTTACTTATATGCCGTGAAATATTTCTACTACATATGTGTTTGCCTGCATTATTATTGTTTAAATAACACTGAATATTGGTTGTTGAACATAATATATAAGACACAAAGATCTAGTGAATTATGATGAATTTATATGAGTCATTTTTATTGATATTTCCTTATGCTAATTTGGCTACATTATCTTTAATTAATACTTAACTAGTTATTTGCCGCTGTTATGTACATTTATGAGCCGCAATATAGTTTATTAACACATCATCGTTATATTTTTAGCAATATATCCATATATACACGGCTATAAAACACTTTATTGATACTTCTTTGGATTATGCTAATCTGGCTACCCTTGTGCTAATTTTGCGACAGTGGTTGTGCTACTTTGGCTACATTATCTTTCATTAATACTTAACTAGTTATTTGCCGCTGTAATATGCATTTATTAGCCACAATATAGTTTATTAACACGTCGTTATTATATTTTTAGCAATATATCCATATATACACGGCTATAAAACACTTTATTGATACTTCTTTGGATTATGCTAATCTGGCTACCCTTGTGCTTATTTCATTAATACTTAACTAGTTATTTGCCGCTGTAATAAGCATTTATTAGCCACAATATAGTTTATTAACACGTCGTTATTATATTTTTAGCAATATATCCATATATACACGGCTATAAGACACTTTATTTATTGATTTATCGAATGTAGCCAAACTAGCATATTTCCTAACCCCAGGGTTAGGGTTAGGAATTATGCTACTTTGACTACATTTTTTATAAGCTATATATGTCTTGAAATACTTCATTTACATATATGTTCTTGCATGTATAAATTGATATAAAGGATATTAAGACTATAACATGCATTTTACCTAATTAATCAGTGCATTATAATGTATTTATATGTGTTAAACGGTGGTTGTGCTACTTTGGCTACATTATCTTTCATTAATACTTAACTAGTTATTTGCCGCTGTAATATGCATTTATTAGCCACAATATAGTTTATTAATACGTCGTTATTATATTTTTAGCAATATATCCATATATACACGGCTATAAGACACTTTATTTATTGATTTATCGAATGTAGCCAAACTAGCATATTTCCTAACCCCAGGGTTTAGGAATTATGCTACTTTGCCTACATTTTTTTATAAGCTATATATGTCTTGAAATACTTCATTTACATATATGTTCTTGCATGTATAGATTGATATAAAGGATATTAAGACTATAACATGCATTTTACCTAATTAATCAGTGCATTATGATGTATTTATATGTGTTAAACGGTGGTTGTGCTACTTTGGTTACATTATCTTTCATTAATACTTAACTAGTTATTTGTCGCTGTAATATGCATTTATTAGCCACAATATAGTTTATTTACACGTCGTTATTATATTTTTAGCAATATATTCATATATACAAGGCTATAAGACACTTTATTTATTAATTTATCGAATGTAGCCAAACTAGCATATTTCCTAACCCCAGGGTTAGGGTTAGGAATTATGCTACTTTGCCTACATTTTTTTTAAAAGCTATATATGTCTTGAAATACTTCATTTACATATATGTTCTTGCATGTATATATTGATATAAAGGATATTAAGACTATAATATGCATTTTACCTAATTAATCAGTGCATTATGATGTATTTATATGTGTTAAACGGTGGTTGTGCTACTTTGGCTACATTATCTTTCATTAATACTTAACTAGTTATTTGCCGCTGTAATATGCATTTATTAGCCACAATATAGTTTATTAACACGTCGTTATTATATTTTTAGCAATATATCCATATATACACGGCTATAAGACACTTTATTTATTGATTTATCGAATGTAGCCAAACTAGCATATTTCCTAACCCCAGGGTTTAGGAATTATGCTACTTTGCCTACATTTTTTTATAAGCTATATATGTCTTGAAATACCTCATTTACATATATGTTCTTGCATGTATATATTGATATAAAGGATATTAAGACTATAATATGCATTTTACTTAATTAATCAGTGCATTATGTATTTATATGTGTTAAACATAATTCTTCCAACGAAACCGAATTTGTAAGTGTTGGAATCTTAGATATTTTCCATATTTCTCAAATTATATCATTATTAATTCCATGACTGTATTAAATGATGTATGCCGAACAATATAAGCCCAAATAACTGTCTTTACCGTATAAAATGGGTACTATATGACCTAAACATGGACGTCGATTGTATAACTAATTAACGCACCGAAATCGAATAATTGTGTTTTAAAATCTTCGATATTCTCCATATTTCTCAAATTCTTTTCCTTTTAATTCCATGGCTGTATTAAATAGTGTATGCGGAACAATATAAGCCCAAATAACTGTCTTTACCGTATAAAATGGGTACTATATGACCTAAACATGGACGTCGATTTAATAATTTATTAACGCACCGAAATCGAATAATTGTGTGTTGAAATCTTCGATATTTTTCATATTTCTCAAATTATTTTCCTTTTAATTCCATGGCTGTATTAAATAGTGTATGCGGAACAATATAAGCCCAAATAAGTGTCTGTATCGTTTTTAATGAGTACTTTACGAATTAAACATGCACCTTCATTGTGTAGCCAAATTAGCATAAGACAGAAGTTTATGACGTAATAACTTGGTTATCTAGCATTATACGTTATCACATTTGTCCGATTTCATTAGGTCTCGCCCTAATCATAAGACATACAGAAAATAAGTTAAAAAGCACGGTTAGTATTTTTGTAATAAAAGCGTGAAAATCGGGGTTTTGAAATCTGCAATGTGTATGTAACCAATCAGGGTTAGGCAAAACAATCAAGAAATATCTAAAACAGTTGTATTTGTATTAAGTTAAATATTTGAAGTTTGTTTTAAAATACATAAACGATCGAAAATATTATTAAAAAATCAGATATAGAGACGTTTGAAAAATTGCATATTTTTTTTTTTTATATAATTTTCAATGCAAAATATTGAAAAAATGTTTATATCAACATAATCTTAAAACCAATTTTAATGATACTTAGGATGTCAACTATAACATTTGAAAAGAATGTAGCCGTAGTTGCCTTCTATGAGTTAACTTTTATGGTTTATAAAAACATGTCATTTTCTCAATTATGCTGTTTTTTGCTATGTTTGAACTCGTATAACTTAAATACTATACATGATATTTAAAAGAAATCTGATGTTTTTAAAACCCTTGTGAGTGATTTATAATTGTAAATAAAGACATATTTGAAAAAGAAATGTTTAGAGCAAAACCTCTCACAAAATTCAATTGTTATTCGTCTTATGCTAATTTGACTACTTTTTTCACTTTATTATTTTCAAAGAAACATAAAGTTCCGTAATATCATGTTTTGATTTTTTTTTGGCTATAAAGTATCATGTCAGCGGCTAAAAACATGTGAAAGCCAGTATATAGACTGGCACAACCCCCAAAAAAGGGAAAAACATAACTTTCATCTTTTTTGCAGAAATATAGTTTTAAGTAAGATATCAATAATTTTATAGTTTAATTAAGTAAAACATATTGATGATAAACACATGTGATAAATACGCTCCTAAACCCCTATTATAAACATCATTAATAATTAATTATATGTAAAGTAGTAGGGTTAGCATGTTTGGTCGTGTAATGCTACTATGGCGACTATTAAAAAACTCTAACCCTACTCACTTAATGGGACTCATGGTATTAAATAAATGCTGAATTAAATATATTTCGATGGAATATATTGATTTATAATAAAAAAATGTCTAAATACAGTTATAAAACATAATACGTTTTACTTTGAAATGTTGGTGTTGATATGGTCCGTTATGCTAATTTGGTACCTTCGTTTTTGTAAAAATAATTAATATTCTTTAATTAGCAAACATTTAATCATACCAACCCTGTTAGCAACTCGCAAAAACTTAACTCTACCATGAAATATAGATGGCAGCTCTGTTAGATGACGCATTCAATTCCTTATGCTAATTGGTTACACAGAAAATGCAAGGTACGAAATGAACACACATTTAGCATAGGGTATAGCTTCATCCGACGAAACCTTTTTTCACCTGCCCCTAAAGTTTCCACGCGTTTAGAACGTTCATTAGGGGGTTAGAAGGGGTCGGCCGCTAACCCCTAATGGCCGTGAAAACATTTTCTAACCCCCTTACAGTATGTCAAAGGGTTAGCTTTAAGTAACTTTTTACCATATTTCTTTTAAATATC
>CANQLB010000050.1:55000-66890 GCA_947623455.1 Mimachlamys varia
ATATGTCTTGAAATACTTCATTTACATATATGTTCTTGCATGTATAGATTGATATAAAGGATATTAAGACTATAATATGCATTTTACCTAATTAATCAGTGCATTATGATGTATTTATATGTGTTAAACGGTGGTTGTGCTACTTTGGCTACATTATCTTTCATTAATACTTAACTAGTTATTTGCCGCTGTAATATGCATTTATTAGCCACAATATAGTTTATTAACACGTCGTTATTATATTTTTAGCAATATATCCATATATACACGGCTATAAGACACTTTATTTATTGATTTATCGAATGTAGCCAAACTAGCATATTTCCTAACCCCAGGGTTTAGGAATTATGCTACTTTGCCTACATTTTTTTAAAAGCTATATATGTCTTGAAATACTTCATTTACATATATGTTCTTGCATGTATATATTGATATAAAGGATATTAAGACTATAATATGCATTTTACCTAATTAATCAGTGCATTATGTATTTATATGTGTTAAACATAATTCTTCCAACGAAACCGAATTTGTAAGTGTTGGAATCTTAGATATTTTCCATATTTCTCAAATTATATCATTATTAATTCCATGACTGTATTAAATGATGTATGCCGAACAATATAAGCCCAAATAACTGTCTTTACCGTATAAAATGGGTACTATATGACCTAAACATGGACGTCGATTGTATAACTAATTAACGCACCGAAATCGAATAATTGTGTTTTAAAATCTTCGATATTCTCCATATTTCTCAAATTATTTTCCTTTTAATTCCATGGCTGTATTAAATAGTGTATGCGGAACAATATAAGCCCAAATAACTGTCTTTACCGTATAAAATGGGTACTATATGACCTAAACATGGACGTCGATTTAATAATTTATTAACGCACCGAAATCGAATAATTGTGTGTTGAAATCTTCGATATTTTTCATATTTCTCAAATTATTTTCCTTTTAATTCCATGACTGTATTAAATGATGTATGCCGAACAATATAAGCCCAAATAACTGTCTTTACCGTATAAAATGGGTACTATATGACCTAAACATGGACGTCGATTGTATAACTAATTAACGCACCGAAATCGAATAATTGTGTTTTAAAATCTTCGATATTCTCCATATTTCTCTAATTATTTTCCTTTTAATTCCATGGCTGTATTAAATAGTGTATGCGGAACAATATAAGCCCAAATAACTGTCTTTACCGTATAAAATGGGTACTATATGACCTAAACATGGACGTCGATTTAATAATTTATTAACGCACCGAAATCGAATAATTGTGTGTTGAAATCTTCGATATTTTTCATATTTCTCAAATTATTTTCCTTTTAATTCCATGGCTGTATTAAATAGTGTATGCGGAACAATATAAGCCCAAATAAGTGTCTGTATCGTTTTTAATGAGTACTTTACGAATTAAACATGCACCTTCATTGTACTACGAATTAATGTAACGAGTTCACAAAGTATCGATCTTGAATCACGTGTTATCAGTAGCCACGCCCCCACACGTCATTGGCTGAACTGGCCGCGTTAGTAGTGATCGATATAAAGAATATTAAGACAACGCGATATAAAATTCCTGATTAATAAATAAATTATGATGTATTTCTATGCGTTTTTAATTAATCAGTCATTTGTGCTAAAATGGTAACCATTTTTCATACATACTTAACTTGTCTTTAAAGGCAGATATGAATGTGAATATACATTAATCCAGTTTAGTAACACTTAATAATGATATAACAACAGTATATCTATATATACACGGTTTAAAAACAGTGTATTTAAGATTAATCGAACGTCGTCATTTTAGCATTATTCGTTTTTAACCCTAACCCCAAAACAAATGTGTAGCCAAATTAGCATAAGACAGAAGTTTATGACGTAATAACTTGGTTATCTAGCATTATACGTTATCACATTTGTCCGATTTCATTAGGTCTCGCCCTAATCATAAGACATACAGAAAATAAGTTAAAAAGCACGGTTAGTATTTTTGTAATAAAAGCGTGAAAATCGGGGTTTTGAAATCTGCAATGTGTATGTAACTAATCAGGGTTAGGCAAAACAATCAAGAAATATCTAAAACAGTTGTATTTGTATTAAGTTAAATATTTGAAGTTTGTTTTAAAATACATAAACGATCGAAAATATTATTAAAAAATCAGATATAGAGACGTTTGAAAAATTGCATATTTTTTTTTTTATATAATTTTCAATGCAAAATATTGAAAAAATGTTTATATTAACATAATCTTAAAACCAATTTTAATGATACTTAGGATGTCAACTATAACATTTGAAAAGAATGTAGCCGTAGTTGCCTTCTATGAGTTAACTTTTATGGTTTATAAAAACATGTCATTTTCTCAATTATGCTGTTTTTTGCTATGTTTGAACTCGTATAACTTAAATACTATACATGATATTTAAAAGAAATCTGATGTTTTTAAAACCCTTGTGAGTGATTTATAATTGTAAATAAAGACATATTTGAAAAAGAAATGTTTAGAGCAAAACCTCTCACAAAATTCAATTGTTATTCGTCTTATGCTAATTTGACTACTTTTTTCACTTTATTATTTTCAAAGAAACATAAAGTTCCGTAATATCATGTTTTGATTTTTTTTTGGCTATAAAGTATCATGTCAGCGGCTAAAAACATGTGAAAGCCAGTATATAGACTGGCACAACCCCCAAAAAAGGGAAAAACATAACTTTCATCTTTTTTGCAGAAATATAGTTTTAAGTAAGATATCAATAATTTTATAGTTTAATTAAGTAAAACATATTGATGATAAACACATGTGATAAATACGCTCCTAAACCCCTATTATAAACATCATTAATAATTAATTATATGTAAAGTAGTAGGGTTAGCATGTTTGGTCGTGTAATGCTACTATGGCGACTATTAAAAAACTCTAACCCTACTCACTTAATGGGACTTATGGTATTAAATAAATGCTGAATTAAATATATTTCGATGGAATGTATTGATTTATAATAAAAAAATGTCTAAATACAGTTATAAAACATAATACGTTTTACTTTGAAATGTTGGTGTTGATATGGTCCGTTATGCTAATTTGGTACCTTCGTTTTTGTAAAAATAATTAATATTCTTTAATTAGCAAACATTTAATCATACCAACCCTGTTAGCAACTCGCAAAAACTTAACTCTACCATGAAATATAGATGGCAGCTCTGTTAGATGACGCATTCAATTCCTTATGCTAATTGGTTACACAGAAAATGCAAGGTACGAAATGAACACACATTTAGCATAGGGTATAGCTTCATCCGACGAAACCTTTTTTCACCTGCCCCTAAAGTTTCCACGCGTTTAGAACGTTCATTAGGGGGTTAGAAGGGGTCGGCCGCTAACCCCTAATGGCCGTGAAAACATTTTCTAACCCCCTTACAGTATGTCAAAGGGTTAGCTTTAAGTAACTTTTTACCATATTTCTTTTAAATATCATATATGTTCAAATTATATAATGTGACGTAACCTTTAAAACATGTTTAAGGGTTAATTACGTAATGCCGACCCCCTATATAGACTATAAACTCTAACCCCAGGGGGTGTCTACCCGCAATAAACATAAGGGTCAGGAGGCTACCTAAAGTTTCAGAGTTCAACAACTTCCATAACAGTTGACTCAAATATAAAAACTGACCACAAAAACAAATTCAATGTTCCTATAGCAGGTTAAATAACCAATATATATAACTATTAAGTTTAAGTCGCAAATTTAGCATAATGCAGTTTCTAACCCTAACCCCAGAAAATCAGGTAACCATATTAGCATTACCTAAAAGTTTATGACGTAATAACTTGGTTATCGAACATCATACGTTGTGTCATTTGTGCGATTTAATTAGATCTCACCCTAATCATATGACATACAGAAAATAGGTTAAATAGCACGGTTAGTACTTTTGTAATAAAAGCGTAAAAATCCGGTTTTTGAAAACTTCAATGTTTTTGTAACTAATCAGTGTTGGCGATACAATTGAGAAATTTCTGAAAGAGATGTAGTTATAGAAAGTGAAATATTTGAAGTTTGATTTAAAATACATGAACGATCGTCATCATGTTTAAAACTTGGATATAGAGATGTTTGAAAATTCGCATTTTTTTTTTTTTTTTTTAATTTTTCAATCCAAAATATTATAAAAAGTGTTCCTAATAACATCATCTTAAAACCTCTTTAAGTGATATTTGAATATGTTAACTATACTATATTAAAAGATTGTAGACACAGCTATCTTAAAAATGTTATTTCTTACGGTTTTAAAAACATGTCATTTTCTCAAAAATGCCGTTTTTGGCTATGTTTGAACTTGTATAACTTTAATACTCGAAACGATATTTAAAAGATCTCTAGTGTTTTCAAAAGCCTTTTTATTGATTTATAATTGTAAATAAATACATATTCGAAAACAAAATGTTTAGAGCAAAACTTGTCCCAAAATTCAAATGTTACTTTTCTTATGCTGATTTGGCTACTTTTTTTCCTTATGTTTTTTAAAAGAAATATAAAGTTACGTATTATCATGTCATGAAGTATTTTTTGTTATAAAACATCATAAAACGGCTAAATTATCTGTTTAAGGCAGTTTATAAACTCTGGCATCACATAAAAATTAAAAAAAAATGATTTTCATCTTTTTTGCACAAATAAAGTTTTAAGTCAGATATCAATAATTTCAGAGCTTAATTAAATAAAACAAATTGATAATAAACACATATACTAATTACGCTCCTAAACCCTTATTATAAACATTATTAATAATTAATTGTATGTAAAGTAGTAGGGTTAGCTTGTTGCATCACCTTATGCTACTTTGATAACTTTTAAAAAACACTAAAACTACTCACTTAATGAGGCTTATTGTACTAAAAAATTGATGAATTAAATTTATTTCGATAGACTATAATGATTTATGATAAAAAAAATTGAAATGTAGTTTTTAAACATAATACGTTTCACTTTGAAATATCGGTACTGCTATGGTCCCTTATGCTATTTAGGTTACATGTTTTTTTATTTAAAAGCTATTATTTTTTTACTAGCCAACAACCATTCAGACCAACCCTGTTAGAAATTCACAAAAACTTAATTCTAACATATAATATAGGTGGCAGCTCTGTTAGATGACGCATTCAATTCCTTGTGCTAATTGGTTACACATAAAATGCAAGGTACGAAATGAACACACATTTTGCATAGGGTATAGATTCATCCGACGAAACCTTTTTTCACCTACCCCTAAAGTTTCCACGCGTTTAGAACGTTTATTAGGGGGTTAGAAGGGGTCGGCCGCTAACCCCTAATTGCCGTGAAAACATTTTCTAACCCCCTTACAGTATGTCAAAGGGTTAGCTTTAAGTAACTTTTTTTCATATTTCTTTTAAATATCATATATGTTAAAATTATATAATGTGACGTAACCTTTAAACCATGTTTAAGGGTTAATTACGTAATGCCGCCCCCCTATATAGACTATAAACTCTAACCCCAGGGGGGGTGGCTACCCGCGTTTAGCATAAGGGTTTGGACGCTAATTAGGGTTAGGGTTAGGGTTAGGGTTAGGGTTAGGGTTAGGGTTAGGGTTAGGGTTAGGGTTAGGGTTAGGGTTAGGGTTAGGGTTAGGGTTAGGGTTAGGGTTAGGGTTAGGGTTAGGGTTAGGGTTAGGGTTAGGGTTAGGGTTAGGGTTAGGGTTAGGGTTAGGGTTAGGGTTAGGGTTAGGGTTAGGGTTAGGGTTAGGGTTAGGGTTAGGGTTAGGGTTAGGGTTAGGGTTAGGGTTAGGGTTAGGGTTAGGGTTAGGGTTAGGGTTAGGGTTAGGGTTAGGGTTAGGGTTAGGGTTAGGGTTAGGGTTAGGGTTAGGGTTAGGGTTAGGGTTAGGGTTAGGGTTAGGGTTAGGGTTAGGGTTAGGGTTAGGGTTAGGGTTAGGGTTAGGGTTAGGGTTAGGGTTAGGGTTAGGGTTAGGGTTAGGGTTAGGGTTAGGGTTAGGGTTAGGGTTAGGGTTAGGGTTAGGGTTAGGGTTAGGGTTAGGGTTAGGGTTAGGGTTAGGGTTAGGGTTAGGGTTAGGGTTAGGGTTAGGGTTAGGGTTAGGGTTAGGGTTAGGGTTAGGGTTAGGGTTAGGGTTAGGGTTAGGGTTAGGGTTAGGGTTAGGGTTAGGGTTAGGGTTAGGGTTAGGGTTAGGGTTAGGGTTAGGGTTAGGGTTAGGGTTAGGGTTAGGGTTAGGGTTAGGGTTAGGGTTAGGGTTAGGGTTAGGGTTAGGGTTAGGGTTAGGGTTAGGGTTAGGGTTAGGGTTAGGGTTAGGGTTAGGGTTAGGGTTAGGGTTAGGGTTAGGGTTAGGGTTAGGGTTAGGGTTAGGGTTAGGGTTAGGGTTAGGGTTAGGGTTAGGGTTAGGGTTAGGGTTAGGGTTAGGGTTAGGGTTAGGGTTAGGGTTAGGGTTAGGGTTAGGGTTAGGGTTAGGGTTAGGGTTAGGGTTAGGGTTAGGGTTAGGGTTAGGGTTAGGGTTAGGGTTAGGGTTAGGGTTAGGGTTAGGGTTAGGGTTAGGGTTAGGGTTAGGGTTAGGGTTAGGGTTAGGGTTAGGGTTAGGGTTAGGGTTAGGGTTAGGGTTAGGGTTAGGGTTAGGGTTAGGGTTAGGGTTAGGGTTAGGGTTAGGGTTAGGGTTAGGGTTAGGGTTAGGGTTAGGGTTAGGGTTAGGGTTAGGGTTAGGGTTAGGGTTAGGGTTAGGGTTAGGGTTAGGGTTAGGGTTAGGGTTAGGGTTAGGGTTAGGGTTAGGGTTAGGGTTAGGGTTAGGGTTAGGGTTAGGGTTAGGGTTAGGGTTAGGGTTAGGGTTAGGGTTAGGGTTAGGGTTAGGGTTAGGGTTAGGGTTAGGGTTAGGGTTAGGGTTAGGGTTAGGGTTAGGGTTAGGGTTAGGGTTAGGGTTAGGGTTAGGGTTAGGGTTAGGGTTAGGGTTAGGGTTAGGGTTAGGGTTAGGGTTAGGGTTAGGGTTAGGGTTAGGGTTAGGGTTAGGGTTAGGGTTAGGGTTAGGGTTAGGGTTAGGGTTAGGGTTAGGGTTAGGGTTAGGGTTAGGGTTAGGGTTAGGGTTAGGGTTAGGGTTAGGGTTAGGGTTAGGGTTAGGGTTAGGGTTAGGGTTAGGGTTAGGGTTAGGGTTAGGGTTAGGGTTAGGGTTAGGGTTAGGGTTAGGGTTAGGGTTAGGGTTAGGGTTAGGGTTAGGGTTAGGGTTAGGGTTAGGGTTAGGGTTAGGGTTAGGGTTAGGGTTAGGGTTAGGGTTAGGGTTAGGGTTAGGGTTAGGGTTAGGGTTAGGGTTAGGGTTAGGGTTAGGGTTAGGGTTAGGGTTAGGGTTAGGGTTAGGGTTAGGGTTAGGGTTAGGGTTAGGGTTAGGGTTAGGGTTAGGGTTAGGGTTAGGGTTAGGGTTAGGGTTAGGGTTAGGGTTAGGGTTAGGGTTAGGGTTAGGGTTAGGGTTAGGGTTAGGGTTAGGGTTAGGGTTAGGGTTAGGGTTAGGGTTAGGGTTAGGGTTAGGGTTAGGGTTAGGGTTAGGGTTAGGGTTAGGGTTAGGGTTAGGGTTAGGGTTAGGGTTAGGGTTAGGGTTAGGGTTAGGGTTAGGGTTAGGGTTAGGGTTAGGGTTAGGGTTAGGGTTAGGGTTAGGGTTAGGGTTAGGGTTAGGGTTAGGGTTAGGGTTAGGGTTAGGGTTAGGGTTAGGGTTAGGGTTAGGGTTAGGGTTAGGGTTAGGGTTAGGGTTAGGGTTAGGGTTAGGGTTAGGGTTAGGGTTAGGGTTAGGGTTAGGGTTAGGGTTAGGGTTAGGGTTAGGGTTAGGGTTAGGGTTAGGGTTAGGGTTAGGGTTAGGGTTAGGGTTAGGGTTAGGGTTAGGGTTAGGGTTAGGGTTAGGGTTAGGGTTAGGGTTAGGGTTAGGGTTAGGGTTAGGGTTAGGGTTAGGGTTAGGGTTAGGGTTAGGGTTAGGGTTAGGGTTAGGGTTAGGGTTAGGGTTAGGGTTAGGGTTAGGGTTAGGGTTAGGGTTAGGGTTAGGGTTAGGGTTAGGGTTAGGGTTAGGGTTAGGGTTAGGGTTAGGGTTAGGGTTAGGGTTAGGGTTAGGGTTAGGGTTAGGGTTAGGGTTAGGGTTAGGGTTAGGGTTAGGGTTAGGGTTAGGGTTAGGGTTAGGGTTAGGGTTAGGGTTAGGGTTAGGGTTAGGGTTAGGGTTAGGGTTAGGGTTAGGGTTAGGGTTAGGGTTAGGGTTAGGGTTAGGGTTAGGGTTAGGGTTAGGGTTAGGGTTAGGGTTAGGGTTAGGGTTAGGGTTAGGGTTAGGGTTAGGGTTAGGGTTAGGGTTAGGGTTAGGGTTAGGGTTAGGGTTAGGGTTAGGGTTAGGGTTAGGGTTAGGGTTAGGGTTAGGGTTAGGGTTAGGGTTAGGGTTAGGGTTAGGGTTAGGGTTAGGGTTAGGGTTAGGGTTAGGGTTAGGGTTAGGGTTAGGGTTAGGGTTAGGGTTAGGGTTAGGGTTAGGGTTAGGGTTAGGGTTAGGGTTAGGGTTAGGGTTAGGGTTAGGGTTAGGGTTAGGGTTAGGGTTAGGGTTAGGGTTAGGGTTAGGGTTAGGGTTAGGGTTAGGGTTAGGGTTAGGGTTAGGGTTAGGGTTAGGGTTAGGGTTAGGGTTAGGGTTAGGGTTAGGGTTAGGGTTAGGGTTAGGGTTAGGGTTAGGGTTAGGGTTAGGGTTAGGGTTAGGGTTAGGGTTAGGGTTAGGGTTAGGGTTAGGGTTAGGGTTAGGGTTAGGGTTAGGGTTAGGGTTAGGGTTAGGGTTAGGGTTAGGGTTAGGGTTAGGGTTAGGGTTAGGGTTAGGGTTAGGGTTAGGGTTAGGGTTAGGGTTAGGGTTAGGGTTAGGGTTAGGGTTAGGGTTAGGGTTAGGGTTAGGGTTAGGGTTAGGGTTAGGGTTAGGGTTAGGGTTAGGGTTAGGGTTAGGGTTAGGGTTAGGGTTAGGGTTAGGGTTAGGGTTAGGGTTAGGGTTAGGGTTAGGGTTAGGGTTAGGGTTAGGGTTAGGGTTAGGGTTAGGGTTAGGGTTAGGGTTAGGGTTAGGGTTAGGGTTAGGGTTAGGGTTAGGGTTAGGGTTAGGGTTAGGGTTAGGGTTAGGGTTAGGGTTAGGGTTAGGGTTAGGGTTAGGGTTAGGGTTAGGGTTAGGGTTAGGGTTAGGGTTAGGGTTAGGGTTAGGGTTAGGGTTAGGGTTAGGGTTAGGGTTAGGGTTAGGGTTAGGGTTAGGGTTAGGGTTAGGGTTAGGGTTAGGGTTAGGGTTAGGGTTAGGGTTAGGGTTAGGGTTAGGGTTAGGGTTAGGGTTAGGGTTAGGGTTAGGGTTAGGGTTAGGGTTAGGGTTAGGGTTAGGGTTAGGGTTAGGGTTAGGGTTAGGGTTAGGGTTAGGGTTAGGGTTAGGGTTAGGGTTAGGGTTAGGGTTAGGGTTAGGGTTAGGGTTAGGGTTAGGGTTAGGGTTAGGGTTAGGGTTAGGGTTAGGGTTAGGGTTAGGGTTAGGGTTAGGGTTAGGGTTAGGGTTAGGGTTAGGGTTAGGGTTAGGGTTAGGGTTAGGGTTAGGGTTAGGGTTAGGGTTAGGGTTAGGGTTAGGGTTAGGGTTAGGGTTAGGGTTAGGGTTAGGGTTAGGGTTAGGGTTAGGGTTAGGGTTAGGGTTAGGGTTAGGGTTAGGGTTAGGGTTAGGGTTAGGGTTAGGGTTAGGGTTAGGGTTAGGGTTAGGGTTAGGGTTAGGGTTAGGGTTAGGGTTAGGGTTAGGGTTAGGGTTAGGGTTAGGGTTAGGGTTAGGGTTAGGGTTAGGGTTAGGGTTAGGGTTAGGGTTAGGGTTAGGGTTAGGGTTAGGGTTAGGGTTAGGGTTAGGGTTAGGGTTAGGGTTAGGGTTAGGGTTAGGGTTAGGGTTAGGGTTAGGGTTAGGGTTAGGGTTAGGGTTAGGGTTAGGGTTAGGGTTAGGGTTAGGGTTAGGGTTAGGGTTAGGGTTAGGGTTAGGGTTAGGGTTAGGGTTAGGGTTAGGGTTAGGGTTAGGGTTAGGGTTAGGGTTAGGGTTAGGGTTAGGGTTAGGGTTAGGGTTAGGGTTAGGGTTAGGGTTAGGGTTAGGGTTAGGGTTAGGGTTAGGGTTAGGGTTAGGGTTAGGGTTAGGGTTAGGGTTAGGGTTAGGGTTAGGGTTAGGGTTAGGGTTAGGGTTAGGGTTAGGGTTAGGGTTAGGGTTAGGGTTAGGGTTAGGGTTAGGGTTAGGGTTAGGGTTAGGGTTAGGGTTAGGGTTAGGGTTAGGGTTAGGGTTAGGGTTAGGGTTAGGGTTAGGGTTAGGGTTAGGGTTAGGGTTAGGGTTAGGGTTAGGGTTAGGGTTAGGGTTAGGGTTAGGGTTAGGGTTAGGGTTAGGGTTAGGGTTAGGGTTAGGGTTAGGGTTAGGGTTAGGGTTAGGGTTAGGGTTAGGGTTAGGGTTAGGGTTAGGGTTAGGGTTAGGGTTAGGGTTAGGGTTAGGGTTAGGGTTAGGGTTAGGGTTAGGGTTAGGGTTAGGGTTAGGGTTAGGGTTAGGGTTAGGGTTAGGGTTAGGGTTAGGGTTAGGGTTAGGGTTAGGGTTAGGGTTAGGGTTAGGGTTAGGGTTAGGGTTAGGGTTAGGGTTAGGGTTAGGGTTAGGGTTAGGGTTAGGGTTAGGGTTAGGGTTAGGGTTAGGGTTAGGGTTAGGGTTAGGGTTAGGGTTAGGGTTAGGGTTAGGGTTAGGGTTAGGGTTAGGGTTAGGGTTAGGGTTAGGGTTAGGGTTAGGGTTAGGGTTAGGGTTAGGGTTAGGGTTAGGGTTAGGGTTAGGGTTAGGGTTAGGGTTAGGGTTAGGGTTAGGGTTAGGGTTAGGGTTAGGGTTAGGGTTAGGGTTAGGGTTAGGGTTAGGGTTAGGGTTAGGGTTAGGGTTAGGGTTAGGGTTAGGGTTAGGGTTAGGGTTAGGGTTAGGGTTAGGGTTAGGGTTAGGGTTAGGGTTAGGGTTAGGGTTAGGGTTAGGGTTAGGGTTAGGGTTAGGGTTAGGGTTAGGGTTAGGGTTAGGGTTAGGGTTAGGGTTAGGGTTAGGGTTAGGGTTAGGGTTAGGGTTAGGGTTAGGGTTAGGGTTAGGGTTAGGGTTAGGGTTAGGGTTAGGGTTAGGGTTAGGGTTAGGGTTAGGGTTAGGGTTAGGGTTAGGGTTAGGGTTAGGGTTAGGGTTAGGGTTAGGGTTAGGGTTAGGGTTAGGGTTAGGGTTAGGGTTAGGGTTAGGGTTAGGGTTAGGGTTAGGGTTAGGGTTAGGGTTAGGGTTAGGGTTAGGGTTAGGGTTAGGGTTAGGGTTAGGGTTAGGGTTAGGGTTAGGGTTAGGGTTAGGGTTAGGGTTAGGGTTAGGGTTAGGGTTAGGGTTAGGGTTAGGGTTAGGTTAGGGTTAGGGTTAGGGTTAGGGTTAGGGTTAGGGTTAGGGTTAGGGTTAGGGTTAGGGTTAGGGTTAGGGTTAGGGTTAGGGTTAGGGTTAGGGTTAGGGTTAGGGTTAGGGTTAGGGTTAGGGTTAGGGTTAGGGTTAGGGTTAGGGTTAGGGTTAGGTTAGGGTTAGGGTTAGGGTTAGGGTTAGGGTTAGGGTTAGGGTTAGGGTTAGGGTAGGGTTAGGGTTAGGGTTAGGGTTAGGGTTAGGGTTAGGGTTAGGGTTAGGGTTAGGGTTAGGGGTTAGGGTTAGGGTTAGGGTTAGGGTTAGGGTTAGGGTTAGGGTTAGGGTTAGGGTTAGGGTTAGGGTTAGGGTTAGGGTTAGGGTTAGGGTTAGGGTTAGGGTTAGGGTTAGGGTTAGGGTTAGGAGGTTAGGGTTAGGGTTAGGGTTAGGGTTGGGTTAGGGTTAGAGGGTTAGGGTTAGGGTTAG